>PVJX010003035.1:0-115568 GCA_004027295.1 Dolichotis patagonum | reverse complement strand
TCTTTCACTGTTTTTATCAATTCTTCTTTTACCTGGGCAAGTATTTCTGGTTTGAATTTCTCCATAGCTTTCCCTATTTGCATATTTATTTCATTTGATATCATTTCAGACATTTCAGATGTATGGCTTCTTTTTTCTTCTATGTACACAACTTCTAAGCTTTCTTGGGGAGGGCTAGGGCTTTGAGCCTGCCTTTTGGTCTTTCCTTTTGTCATTTTTCTATATTTCCTTACTTTGAGTGGTGTTCCAAAGCTTTCTCTGCTTATGTGGCATATTACCTGTTACACCCTCAGTTCCTGGAGGGCAGTGGCTCCCCCACAGCCTCTTGGCTTCCTCACAGGGTCCTAACTCCCCTCTGTGGGCTCCTGGCTCCCTAAGTTGTAAGGCGAATGCTGGGTGTGGCCACCCCGGAGCCTGTGGAATCTCAGGCAGGCCAGGCCACCGTGCTTTTTCCCAGGCAGGTCTCCAGGAGGTTCCCTGTGAGTGAAGGGCCTACAGGTCCCAAAGAGTCAGGCCAGAATGTTGGTTTCTGTAAAGTTCCTGGTCCCAAACAGACCTGGCCAAGATGCCAGTCTCCACAATATTCCCAATCCAAACAGCCCGGGCCACTCTACGGGTCAGAGAGTTTCAGGTCCGAAAGAGACAGCCTGAGATGCTGCCTTCTGGGAGACTTCCTGGGGGTGAAGGGCAGGGCTAGGGGCCCAAACAGACCTGGCCCAGATGCGGATCTCCAGGCAGTTCCTTGCGGATGAAGGGCGGGCCTACCAGCCCCAAAGAGTCGCGCCGAGATGCAGGTCTGCGCAGACTTTTGATCCAAACAGCCCAGGCCTCTCTATGGGTCCGAGACTTTTGGGTCCCAAAGAGACAGGCCAAGATGCTGCTTTCTGGGAGACTTCCAGTCCCAAAGAGTCGCGCCGAGATGCAGGTCTGTGCAAACTTTCAATCCAAACAGCCCAGGCCACTCTACGGGTCCGAGAGTTTCGGGTCCCAAAGAGACAGCCCGAGATGCTGCTTTCTGGGAGACTTCCTGGGGGTGAAGGGTGGGGCTATGGGCCTATAAGCCCTTTTATAATTGACAATGACTGGTACATTCTCTCCAGCTGTCTTTTATACCTTGAGAAACTGACATCGGTTTTTGCATTTCATGAAGTGTGTGATTAGTTTTAGGAATCTGGTTAAAGCAATAGTCACAAACTTTTCTATCTGTAGGTATTTTTATTTTTACTCAATTTGTACAAATGAGTTAGACTGAATACCTACCCTCATATATCCTAGAACTTAAAAGTAGGTATTAAATGGAAAGAACATTTTTCTAGGCATGTAATATGTTAAGACAAAAGCAGTACTAAAATAGCAATTTGGAATATGAGTTTTACATGAATTTGGCCTATTTGGGTATATTTATTTTAATTAAGATTAGCATTGGACAAATACAATGATAGCATATGTATTCTATTTCTTATTACTCAAAGGCATGAATTGCAATGAATACTAAAATGTTTAAGTAAAACACCTACTAATGGAAAGAGATGAAAAGTGTTTCAAAAGTTAGCTAAATTATTTAATTGGTATAGGTTTGAGAATGAATATTAGAAAAAAATAAGATCAAGTCATCACTAGAAAGATCTTAAATAGCAAGAAAGTTAGAAATGAAAAAAAAAACATAGCACCTAAAAGTGTATAATTTGAAAGGTTTTGTCTTTTATGTGATCATTTCCTCTTTTAATTCAATGGGTCGGGTGTAGTTTAAAGTTATACATACTAAAGTAAACAATACCAATGTTCAAGGAATAATATTGATATCATTAAATGTGATAGCGTGCTTTCTTAAAGGTACTCTAGAATGGGTCATTCTAGACATCAAGACAAATCAGAGATTTTATGAGGTCCCATTATTCTGTCAAGAATATCATCATGGAATTGCCTTATGGGTGGCCTCAGCGAGATTGCTAGCAAGAACCTTGTTGCCATTTCCGGCCCTGGGAAAACAGTCTGTTTAGAATCTGGACACCAAAAAAGACAATGACTTGAACTTTGTA
This sequence comes from Dolichotis patagonum, assembly GCA_004027295.1. Taxonomy (NCBI): domain Eukaryota; kingdom Metazoa; phylum Chordata; class Mammalia; order Rodentia; family Caviidae; genus Dolichotis; species Dolichotis patagonum. Next base: position 113,529 of record PVJX010003035.1, on the reverse strand, counting down.
TATAGTGATTGGTCTGATTACTATTACCATTATTATTGTTACTATCGTTTTACATGTTGTTTAAGTTGAGATGAGCATGTAGCTGAGTTTATTCTTTGTTCTGATCAGGTTGTAGAACTAGCATCGTCAATTTTTTTGTCATCTTCTTTGACATTGCTTTAGTAACTTTATCATATGCCATGGTTGCTGCAAAATAAGATTTCAAAAGCAGCTCATATTTTCCAACAGTACAGTGAACTACTCAAGAAAGGAATTAGTTTTGGTTCTTATTACCAAGGATTGATGGTTAAAATTTAATTTTGGTTTGTGTGAATTTTAAAATTTTATCAAATTCACTTTAATATTTTAAAATGTAAGCTATTAAAACATCATTTTATTGTGGTTATAGGTTATAGGAAAGTTCTAATCCATGGAATTGCCAGGAATGGAAGACAGAAATCAATTTTTATTATTCCATCATCTAAGTATCTTAGGTATCTTGATTATTTTATTTATGAAATTGCAATTAACACAATCCCACAGCTTTAATTTACTGAGTGTTTCTTGCTTAACATGTACTGATTAGAATAATAAAAAGAATGTAATCATTCTTACAGAAATCCTTGAATTATTTTTTCATATGTTTAGTACTTATTCCCTAGATAAAGCCACTTATTCTGATTTTTAAATAAAATATCCCAAGTAGTATAATTTAAACTGTAGTGTTAACTAATATTCAGAATTATTCATAATGTAAGAAAAAAATAAAATAAAATTTCACTGTTCTATTTGCCCAGCAGTTGTTGAAAGAGATATTTCTACTTCAGCAGGTGTGAAACATGGACTCATGTTTTGGCCCTCAGTCACTCCTGATGACTGTACTCTGTAACCTACAGATGACCCTGCTCCACTACATTGTTACTCCAAAAAAGTGATCTAACGGGTCTGTGCAATGTACAAGATGGTGGATGTAAGACTATCTCCTGATGTCTTCTGACATGCTCTGTGTGTCAGTTGATGCGGGCATTCTCCTTTGCATTATCAGACTGTGCTACAGCACAGGTTTCAATAAAGCCTTGATGGAGTGGTCCTCTTGCTTACTTTTAACTCTTGAGTGCAGCGGGCTGAGTTGGACTAAAAATAGCTGGTTATTTTTACTAGCCTTAAGGAGTTCCAGAGGTCAGTGATCTCCAGCAGAAACTGATGATGACAGACACAGCATAGTGGTGGCCAGCAAAATATTAGTCATCTTCTGATCGCTGAGACAAAAACGTTTGATACCCATAACTTAAAGGTGGATGAATTGTTTCCTTTAAAATTTTATTGGGTTCAGTCCATTAATGGATGTCTCCAAGTAGAAAGAACGTAGTGGAAGATCATGACAGAAAAGAGCTAATCATTCAATGGCTGCCATTAAACACAAAGAAAGCCATAGAGGTGGTGTAAAAAAATACAAGCTTCCAGGTCATGTTCCAGTGACCCAACTACAACCAGTCCCCACTTTTTAATAGCACATTCAGCTATGAACTCAGTAATGGATTAATCCACTGATGAGAATAGCATTGCTATGTGTCAGTCATCTTCCCAGTATCACTTCTAAAGAAATGAAAACTTTGGGGGTACAGTTTAGATCCAAAGCATAATATGCAATAATCTAGAGAAAGTCTCAGAGATTGAGGAAAATATGCTCCTCTTTGAGCTACAATCCTTATCTATTGAAGCTCTGTGGGGGAATGACTGGATGCTGTGAAGGGCTGTAAAACTAAAAGCAAGCAATCACACTAAAAACCGTAATACAGATGGCTAACAACTGTTGGAACTCAATGTGCAGAGCTGCTCACATCAAAGAACCACCTTTATGATTGGTAATTTCTATCAGAATTAAGGATGAAAACCCATAAATTGACTGTTGACAATAATGATAGGAACTTTAATAAAGTTCTCTTGGAAGATTTGGATCAATGTTCTACTTTTAGCTTGTAGTTCTCTAGAATGTTTGCTGGGAATGTAATATCTTGGTGCTAGCAGGGAGTGTGGAATAGGTAGAGTTTTGTTCTCTTTCCTGGAAATATTTTTTAAAAAATTTATCCAGTGAGTTGTAACTCAGCAGAGGCATGTAACCTGAGGTGGACTACCTTTTGGGTTATCCTCTTTTATGGTGGAAGAAAAGGAAGTCCAATTTTGACTCCATCCACCCAGAAAATCTTATAGTGTCTTGCAAGACTAGTTTTCCAGTGAATGCTAGGCATCTTTTATCACTCATTTTGTTTTTCTTTTCTTTTCTCTCCTCTCCTCTCCTCTTCTCTTCTCTTCTCTCTTCTCTTCTCTTCTCTTCTCTTCTCTTCTCTTCTCTTCTCTTCTCTTCTCTTTTCTTTCTTCTCTCTCTCTCTCTCTCTCTCTCTCTCTCTCTCTCTCTCTCTCTTTCAAAAAATAGAAGCCTTTATTGAGGATATGAAGAGGATTGGACAACTCATGGGCCTGGGCTTTCCTCTGTCACCATGAATAATCATGGCAAGAAGTTTTATGACCTCTGGCCAGAAGTGGAGTTTGGGGTATGTGTTGATGATGTGTGAAAAATTGATTGGAATTTTCTGCATGCACATAAGAAAGGAAACAAGAAGTTGAAATCAGGGCTGAGTGAAAAGGAGGAAGAAGTGGTCATCAAAGAAAGTGTCATTTTTGCTTTGGCCTTCTGCCATATTAGACCACTGCCATAATATTCAGTAAGTTATACCAGGGCAGCAACCTTTAATGACCATCTTTTTGTTGTTAGGAAAGGGCACTGACTGCTTTAGACTGCTTCCTCCAGCTAACATGTTACTATGGTGCTGTATTATACCTCTTGAAGTTATATTTTTCTGCAGGATTTTCAAGATAAAGTTAAGATAAGACCTGTAGTAAATTTAATTAGTCTCTTGCTATCTACTGAGGTCAGTTAAGTGGCTTCAGGTGTTACCTTGGAACCATCTATAGCACCTCTTAGCTCTTCTGTCAGTGTCAAACATCTGTATGATTCATGGTCATTGCTTGACCAAGTTGCTTTCTGTGAAAGCTGGAGAGATTTTTTCTTTCTTTATGACTCTCCTTAGGCACACTACACATTGATGATCACTTTTTTCTGTTTTCTCACAATCTCCTTGATCAAAAGACCAGAACTCACTGTGTATAGGATGCCACAGGAGAGGTTCTCTTATATCCTGGGTCTTTATTGACTTCGGAGGGCTAGGGCCAAAATACTGGCTACCCACTTAGCTCATTTATCACTCTAATTTTTGGTTTCTAAACTTTATTTGTAGAACATCCAGAAGAAAAGATTGATAACGGTACAGTGTATTAGAGGCAATAAATTTAACATTACTATATTATCTAAATATCAAGCATCTTACAACATTAAATGGAACCATTATTTTCTATTGTCCATGGGAGTTTTAACATCTGAATTCCTACAAAATGTTAACAGAATTACATGTTTCAGAGAAATTAGAAATCAAAACCATATCTAATATAGCATGACACTCATGATGACATTTTGTAACACCCTTGAATTTGCATTTTGACATAAGATACTCCCTTTTTTGGTCAGTCAACTCTATCTAATACATAAGAAGCTTTTACTTCACTTGTCTAATAGAATGTCATTGAAGAAATTTGTAACATTGTTTTGGCTTACTCAATGTCTAAGCATCCTTAAGAATGATGACACATATATAACATATACATTACATATTTTTTTGTTTAAAAAATTATCACTTGACTGGTGGCCTATGTTGGTTTGACTTGAATCTTTTGGCAGGAGCACAAGAAAAAGGCAGATGTCTGGATCTGAAAGCTGTTTATCATAAACAATCTCAAATTTTAATTTAGATTTATATACTTAAAGGTATAAATGCATTTAATATACCATAGTATCAGCAATAATGAATTATTTTAGCCATATAAAACCTTTGTATTAACATCTTTAAATCGCAAACTTGATTGAATCACTTCCTATGATGATGGCTGATGTGAGCATATTATTATTTGGGGGGGGGAGTACCAGTGATAGAACTTATGACCTTGCATTTCGCAGGCAGGCATTTGTGCCACTGAGCTAAATCGTTGGCCTTACAATAATATATTTTTATAACCTTAGTTGGAGTGTCTCCCATAAGGCTATGGAGATCATTTGGGCCTCTGATTAATGAACAAGAACTGTTCATATGTTACATTTAAGTAACCAATTTTAGAATCATTTTGACCAGCTGGCAACCCAGGTGGAAGTATGTTTTTTAAGTCTATAACTCAAATAAACCTTGATTAAATGATTTGAAAATGCAAAATAAAAAGGTTGTTGAACTTAAATACAAAAGAGCCACTGTTTGTGGATACGACAAAAAAATATAGGTGATCTGTACAGTTTGGACATACAAACATATACAGCTTAACAGACAAATGTTTTATGCAATCAGAGTGTGTTCATATGTTGGGCTAATTTTAATTATAACTTATTTGTACTTTTTATATTTGTAAGTACAGATAGACTAGTGAGAACCATTTTTATAGATCAATTAATAGAGATCTCTTGAAATAAGAATAGCAGGACGAGGGTTACTTTTAGTAGTATTTGCTTTTTGTCTAAGATTAGTATTTTTTTGAGCCACTTGTCATAATTGAGCCCTCTCTTGTGAAGTGAGGTAGCGTTTTGAATCACATAAATATCTTTGAAATGCAAGTTATAACAATTAGTTATAAATGTAAACTCTCTAATATAAGTTTGTGGGTCAGCAGAAAAGGAACCTAATTTATTGTTAAACTGAGGTAAGTCAGTGAGGGAAAAAGGAATATGGACATAAACTATTCCCAGCCTGTTCTCAAAGGGGAAATAAGGGTTGAGTCTGAGAATACTGTGGAGTTGGAGGTATAGATGGCCAGTGAGCAGCCACTGACCAGCAGTTATATGCAGGCAGTTACAGGGTGATGGACCATAACATAGCCCCTCATTACCATATGATGGGAAAGCACAAACTGGTGAATGGGTACCATGTGACACATAACAAGATGGCTGCTGCTTGTCACATGTGAGGGAACCCAAGATGGCTGCTGCTGATCACATCATAAGGATGGCAAGGTGGCAGCCATTTACTATGTATCACAAGTTGGTGGCAGGCTATTACGTGGTAGAAGACTGCAAGATGGTAGCAATCCTCCATGGGACTTGCAGTAAGATGGCTGCTGAGGACCATATGGTTACAGGTTTCAAGACGGTAGTTGAATACCATGTGACTGGCTAGGTGGCTGATAGACACAAGAATGAGTGTGCTGGGGGGGTGGCAATGTGGGAGCAGGGGTGAGAAAGAAGGGGAGCCATCTACTGGGATAGACGGACTGAGGAGACTGAGACTGGAGTAAAGGAAGGATTAGAGGCTGCTGGGGGGAAAGGGAAGAGTGTGAAGCAGGAGGCTCAGGCACTTCTGGGTGAGAAGCTTGAGGGGCTTGGGGTGGGGGATACGGCAGAGGGGGAATAAAGACAGAAGGTACATAGTGTAAGGGGTCCAATGGGGAAGAAGTAAAAGAATAAAAGAGGGACATGTCCTCAAAGTGAAAAAAGCCTGGACATAGGGATTTCTGATCACTTGCCATGACAAAAGTTATTTAAATCTTGAGGGATAAAAGGGTCGAAACATCCACCATTAAGCCATTGGCTGACACTAAGTTTGTAAGTTGGCCAAGCTACCTGGCAGTAAAAGATCAGCTTTTTGAGTTTTTACAGTCTTCCAGAGATCAAGAATACCAAGGATATGAACCAGGTATCCCAGAGGTGTGGTTTTTTGGGGCACAGGAAAAAGTATTCCTCATAGTGACCAAATTAGAGGTGAAGTAAGAACTATGGCTAAAATAGCCTGGGTCACACTTTTCAAAAGAAGTTGTCACTTGTTTTGAGAGTGTGACAGAGAAGGCCCCACACTTGTTCTCACTGGCCATCACCAAGAGCGCAGAGAACGATGGGACAACAGCCCTGCCTTGGAGCATGATGGTAGTAGCCCTGCCCATGGAATGTGAGAGCTGTTATCTGTGTCCAAGGGAAGCACAAGAGGTTTCACTGATTTCTGAGACTGAGAGACTGAGAAACTGAGAGAGGAAACCCCAGACTGAGAGGTGGCCCACCCGTGACAAATCAGTTGCATTAGTGTTGGATGCATGCTAGCAATGGCAAATAGGCAGTCCCAGAGGAAGGAAGGGTGGCTTGTAGGCAGGGGCACTCAAGACCAGGAGTGACTCCAAGGAGCCCACACACACTGCCAGTGGAGTCACCTAGCACCAAATATTAGGGTTTTTCCAGTGCAATAAATAGGCAAAAAGAAAGAAAAAGGAAGTCTTTATTGAGGATGTGGACAGGAGTGCACAACATGTGCAGCTGGGCTCTCTCCTCTGTATCACTCATTTTCTATTTGTCAGTAACAAAACTACTTTTGAAATGTGGTTGCTGTTTTTATTATTGTTGTTGTTGCTGGTGATAGTGGTGATGGTGGGTATGTGTGTGTTAGAAGAGTATCTTATAACTCATCAGAAAACTTGGTAATGAGTAGGCAGTGAGCTTGTTCTGTAGAAATAAAGAATATTTCCAGTAGAACTTGCAGATATTAATGCTGTCATTGATATCAGAGACTTTCAAATGATTATGCATCTAGTTTTTCTTAGTTGTGTCCAGAGACATTTTTGATTGTCAAATTGTAATCAAAGTAAAACTTAAACAAACAGCATATTCTAGTCACTATTAGTTGTCTTTAATATCCCTACTTTTGGAGGTAACACAACTGAGTAATACGTTGTTAGTCTCCCACTAGCTTTTCTATACACATCTCTGACCAAAGCCAACTGATGGATTCTGAAGCAAATTGTTCTGTGAACCTGGGCATTTAATTATCTTGTCTAGTAGAACTGGATTTCCCGCCATCATTCTCTCTCTCTTGAAGACAGTCATGAACCCCTGTTGTCAGGGGACACTTGTCTTTTGGTAATCTTCCCTTGTTCTCTGATGAAAGGTGCTCTGCGTACTCTAAAGTACTGTAAATCCAATTCTTTTTAGTAAAAAATAATTAAAATTATGATTCACAATGTTTTCTTGTTGTCAATGACATTTTAAAAGATTTATAGAACATGGAACTTCTTGTGACCCTCTGAAAAGAGCAGAATATGACTCAGCAAAGAAGGCCACTTGAAATTTGTGCCTACCCTGCTGCCCACCTAATACATATGTTTACCTTAAAACATGTCTCTCCAAAAGCCCTGTGCCTTCAACCTCTAAACCAGATGGTTTTAAAAAAGAAAAAAAAAGGATACACATCCTCCAAAGTGCTGGCTTATTACCAATACAGATATTCTGCCTTATTATCCTGTCATTTGAATCTTTAGCTTCATGGACCAGCACTGAAACCCAAACTCTTTCACTTACAAAACAGGCTTGGAGATGCCAATGTCATCTACTTGGTTGAGTCAGCAATATTATGGAACACTGTAGTGGCTAGGACTGCAGTTACCCCTATTCTTCTGAAACACAGAAATAGATAATTACTCATTCTAAAGTGTCTGTGTCACTGAGTTTCAGAACTTCCTGCATAGAGCCAGATGATTTTATAGTCAGTATTAGTGATGCTGGGAAAGGTGGAGGGAGGTCATCAGCACTATAGGAAAACACAATAAAAGGAGAAAAAGATGAATTTGGAAATGCTGTAACACAGAAAGCTATTTAAGCAATTCTTGAAGAAACTTTAAGACACAGCCAAACACACACATAGCCAAATAGAGAAAAATCATCTAATCAGCCCCAAAGACATAAGATCAAACAGGTAACACAAGTGGTTGAAAATATGATCTATAGGGAAGAAACCTACATAAGTTGTAAACTTCTAACAAAACAGTTTTGTTAAATAAGTGTTTCAGAATTTGGTATGCAGATTATGTAAGAAAGGAACCAAGTTGAGAAATAACAAATATTGCCTAAATGCTCTGTTTCTCTATCAAATAAAACAGTAAATAATTATCATTAGCTCAAAGATAACTATATGTTTTTCCTCTTTAAAAAATAGGGTGCTTAGCATTTCATGTGCTTATTGGTATGTTAGTGTGTTTTGAAAGTTCTTTCACAATTGGTTTAGAGTCATCTCATAGATTTGCTGAAAGTAGTTTAGCACACTGCATTTTCATCTAAGCAGCAAATGATCAGTAGGATTTATAGTGATAAGAATGAACTTAACTGTAACTATCCTTTATCTGAAATTAAAATGAATTTTCATAATTTCATGTTTTGCAAATTGAAGGTTAAATGACTTTTCAAAACTACATGTTTTACAAATGGTATTTATCAGCTTGTGAATTTTTTTTCAATATAATTCCAGTGTAAATTACTTTGTAGAAATCAAACTGCTTGCTATATTAAACAACTTAGTTTTTACCTTGGCATAAGTGTCAAACCATGACAATGTTCTCCCAACTCAGAAGGTAAAATCAGAGGTCATCTAGATTTAGGGCTAATATAAGAGCTAAATTACCCTTGCTGCTAATGCTGGTGCTACAGTGCTAATTACCACATAACATCTAGTGAAATTACAGTGTAAGAATAATTTGCAGCTAAGTTGATTGCCACCTCAGTTCACTGCTTCATAATTAGTGAAGGAGAAGCAAGCAATATTTGAGGAAAACAGAAACTAGCTTGTATTCCTTTAAGGATGCATGATGACTTAGTTCATAAAAAAAAGTACTCATTCTGAAAGCCATATAATGAAAGTATTCAGATATGATTACACAAATTATGATTTCAGAATTTCCATACTTTTAGATATGGCGGTGTTTCATGGTGAGGAAACCATAAAAAGACACTTCATCAGTTTTCTTCCTCCAGTGCTACAAGCACCAAAATAGGCTTCCTGTCTTTCCTTCCTGCGCAAGCCAAAGATTACACAATCCCCAACCTGCACACACTAACACTTAGCAGTGATGTCAGCTAACCAGACCCCGCACCAAAAGGTAATCTTTATAAGCAACCCCCCATCTTTGGCCAGTAAGAGAGTCCCCACATTATTCTCAGTGCCTGTGCCTCTCCCACGCCTTCAATAAAGGTCCTTCTGTTCTTTGTCTTCCAGTGCCTTTAGATTGAGTTCAAAAATAATCACAAAACTACTAATGATTACTGTAGAATGCTAAGTAGATATGTATACTAGAAGATTGTCACACACAAGAAAAATAATTTGGAAATATTAGTATCTAGAATGATCTTTTACATATTATGAAACAATATAATTTACAAATATTTAATTTACAAATATTTCCATATGTCAGAAATACCATCATTGAATGCATTTGTGAAAATATGAATTAAATAAATAAAATATGAATTAAATATTTAAGGAAGAGCAATAGTAATTTACTATTTTATTATAGTTTTGACAGACAGAATAAAAATGGTACGTATATAAATGTTAACAAAATTGATATCACTGACGTAAATAATAAAATGTTGTTTAGTAAGCACTATTAAAAGATAAAGACTAGTTAGCAAATACCAAATTACTGTTACTAGAAAGGAGTTTTAACCTACATTAAGGTAGAATGGTATTACTTTACAATAATAGCATTCAAATATATAAAGTTTAGAAAAATAAAATTCCATTGATCACAAGAATTTATTGTCTACCCTGAAAAAATTAAAATTATTAGTTGGGTTATGAAAGGTATTTAATTGTTTCATGGAGGTTATTTGGTCTTGTGAATGAAGTAATGCAGAGGTTGAAATCAATTTAAGTGTGATACTAAAAAAAGAATCAGTATATAATTTTATACATAAATGTGTTATTACACTTTGATTAAAAATAGCAACATAGGTAAACAGCAATTAAAGACATACTTTATTTTCACTGCCATTAAATCAGTTGTTAGTTGTACAGGCCATGTTAGCAAATAAAATTAATGCAGTATTTTAATTTTAGTGTTCAATTTTGCATTATATATGAGTTATGAAAAACAAATTAGAATTGATTTTAAAATTAGTACTGATTCTTAGGGCAATGTCCAATGAATACATTGAAGATTAGAATATAGATGTTAGTATTATCCTAAGTGTAATTTATTAAATTAAATTTGTTAAAGTATTCTCAGGAAGCAAAAATGACCAACTTTGAAACTATAGAAAGAATGTTTTGGGAATTATTTCAGAAAAAGCAGAGATAGGAAGACGTGCTCTTTCAAGACCAGAAACAGAATGTGGTCAGTAGAATAAAAGGATGAAGATAGAAATATTAAAAGATATTGACTAATGTGTGTAGATTTGAAGCAAAATCAATGTGTTTTATGCCTTTAGTTCACATAGAGGTCATAAATGAAATGAAAAATAAAATATTCAATACCTAGAATTTTAAAAAAATACTTTTTTATAACCTAGTCCTTAGCCAAGATAAAAACTCATGATGAATTTAAGGATGTATATTTAAGGAAGAAATAAAACCTTCATATACAGACAAGGCAAATGTAACATATAGATAAAAATTGAACTATAGAAATTTAGAAAATACCATAAAATTCATATATGCATCTGAAACTGAAATTTCAATTTTCCTAAACTAGAGAGAAAGTAAAATAATAATAAAAATATATTCTGTACTGTACTAGAAAAAGAATATTAACAGAGATATTAATAAGTTGCCAGCTGAAGAAGGAAAGCAAGAAATATCAGTAATTTAGAAATCAAGAGTTATGAAAAATTTAAGGTGGATAATGTATATAAAAAAGGAGAAAAAAAGAAATACATATGTATAAACATACAAATATCCACAGACATATATACACACATTTGTTAACATACAAGAAGATAATGTTACATCACTTGAAAGGGAATGTGCAAATCAAAGTTTTATTTTTTATTTCTTAATTTTATTTTGAAATTTGAGGATTAATGAATGATATTATTATCAATCTTTTTGATATGCATGAGTTAATAGAAAATTAAACATAATTTCCAATATTGTACAATAAAAATATACTTGATTCAACTCTGATTGAAGAGTAGCTGTCTTCTTTTCCTCATATTAAATTGTGGTTATAAGCGTAGATTCTAATCTGCATGAAATGACACATTAAGCAGATGAGTAATAACTCACTTCTGCATAAAATACTGAAAAAATAATTTTATATTTAAAACAAGATTAATAAGAAAGAAAATCACAACTGAAATCTATCTTGGCAAACTGAAATTTAAATTGCAATGCTCAAGAAAATAGGCTGCCAAATAAAAGGCAACAAATAGCTTCAATCTCTCTTTTATTTTTCTTTTTTATTAATTTTTTAGATAATATTGTATGTCCTATACGTAGTGGTGAGAGGTAAGATCCCCTAAGAACAAAATGGAAAATTAATGGAATTTAAAATTTCTGATCCATTCTTGATTTATCTTGGAAAGGTTTTTACAGTAAGAATCATTGATATAATTCTGGTGAAAGCTATCTAAATTCTGATTCTTACTAAATATAAGTGTAACAGAAAATGGCCTCCTCTAGGCAGTCTACTTCAGTTTCTTATTTACCCAGGTAGTTGTTTCTGTTCCAGTTTAGGGTGCTTCTGGTATCTTAGAAACAGTTGGTCACTTAGACACATGGTTGGTCACTATGATGTATATTTTATAAATCAATCCTCAATTGATAAGGCATCCTGCTTCTATACTTCCTGCTTATCCCATGTAAATCCTATACCACCAGCGATTAGGGCCTGATATTTTGGGAATGCTCCCAATCAGTGCTTGTTGATGTAAATAATTCTGCCTCCAAATCCTAGGTGTCCTTTCTATGTTTCTGTTTGCTGTAGCATCTGCCAGAAAAACCAACCATGCTGACCTCTTTGGTCCTGGGTTATGACCCTCATGGACAGCAAGGACCCCCCCTCATCCTGGTGAGAAGGCACACCTTGAAGATTTCTCAAGTACCCTTAGAGCTCTGGAGGAGGATTCCTGGCTCCCTGCTCAAGTTACTCATTTTGGACCCCAGTGGGAGGAAGATTCAATCTGTCCATCTGTCTGTCTGTCTACCGTACAGTCAGTAAGATGCCATGGGGCACCCTGGTTAGTCTCTCAGTCTGCTCTGCTAAGCAGAAGGGGGAGTCTGATCAACTCGTGTTAGGATCACCCTCAAGGGAAGGGGTTGGAAAATTTAACCTCTGAGTGCCTGTTGAATAAATATGTAAGTGCGTAGACTGGATAGTGCAAGAAATAGGGTGCTCCACCCGTGCACCAAGAGCAGGAAGTGCTAGTCACAGTGTCTGACTGGGCCCTCCCCTGTGGTTCCATGGTGATCAACATATGACATAATGGAGGCTTCACATTCTCCTTAGCTAAGTCACAGTTACATCTACACGAGGGAATGGCCAGGCAGAAATCTAAATGGTCTCTCTCTCTTTGAAGGGCATCAACCCTTTGTCTGTTGTGTCATCATTCAAGGGTAGAGATCACATAGGTAGGAAGTCAAAGATGAGAATTAATTAATGTAAACCCACAAACCCTGACTGCAGAAAAAAGAGCGTTTCTGGAGTTAAAAATGAAACCAAACTGCTCCCTATGTCTCAAAGAAAAGGAAACTCTTGTTTATTATTCTCAGAATTCTACCTTGGTATGCTCATCGGCCACCACAGCTGTTCCCACTGCCAACTGTCTACTTTAAGGCAACTGAACCAGTTCCAGCCAGCCATTGCCTGCATTTGGCCATAGAAGCCCTCTGTGCAAACCTGCTTCACGGCTATGCCTAACCTGGTCAGACATGTCATCTAGCACCCACCCAAGAGGACTGTCCACAACTTCTCAGTTCCACATTTTGACTCACGATAAACTGGACTGTTAGCCCTGAACTCAGTTGCAAAGTAAGGAGCAAACCTGTGACTTTCCTCATAGATTAGGGTATAAAATTCTCTGCCTTCAAAAGTTTTGCCTGTCAAAAAGGTGCCATCATCAGGTCATCTAGTACTCTCGCCTCTCATCCATACAGTCAGGCACAGACTTACGGCCTGGGAGGACATCTCCTATGTGTGAAGCCAGCCAATCTCCTTTTAACCTAGCCTTGTACTTTCAGCTTTGACTGTTTACTGAGAGAATGATGATACCTGCGCCAACCTGAGCCAGCTACAGACCCATAGCCCTGAAAACTCTCCTCCCAGAGATATAAAGAGTCGCCTCTGGGCCTGGCCTTCAGCCATGGCACTTGACCATGACCCTCTTTGCTGTCACATGTCGTAGAAAGCACAGACAGGTATCCACCTACATGTCATCCTGAAAGACTGTTAATCACCTTGGGCAAGCTCTTGCTGTCAACAGTGCAGTTTGCCTGTAAAGCCAGTTCAAGTTCTCTAAACTGTCAGTGCTGCTGTTTGCCCTCCATATAGAATGTCTCAGTCTTCAGCCATCCAAAGCCTGATGGTACCTTCCTCAACTGCAAAATGCTTTCTTCTTCCTTCAGTTGGCTTCTATCAGCCATCCCTTCTTCACAAAGAACCCTGTTCCCAACTCAAAAGCCAACGGACCTTGACTCAACATCCCAGAGGTACAAAAACTTGTTTCCTCTTTTAAAAAACACTTCTGATTAATGACAATCAAGCTGCTTGTTAGAAAGACACAAAAGATCTGCTACAATATCTGGCATAAACTGATTACAACAAAGAAATTCCACAAATTTCTTGGAACTGCTGGTTTCTATAAAATCTGGATCCTTGAGTTCATAAGAACAGTTATGCTCACCCAGACTGTCAGCCCCCTGGAGTGCCCAGTGGCCTTCCTTTACAAATACTTGGATCCAGTCACTGAGGGATGTCTCTCACTTTGTCTCCATACTCTTAACAGCCACTGTCCTTCTGATCAAGAAGGCTGACAAGTTCACCTTATACCGAGTTCTAAATGCCCAGGTGCCACGTGCTGTACTGGGATGAACTTTTCTAAAAATGGACCTCCTGACAGATGCCGAGTACACCCTGTTAACAGATGGAAGTAGCTCTGTTAGAAAGGAAGTCCAACAGGCTAGGTATATTGTGGTCACCTTGGACAAATCTATTTAGCTAAAACTCTCCTGCAGGGATGATCTGTACAGCAAACTGCTTCTTGCTGCTGTTTGGAAATGTGCCACCAATGACACAAAATAATCTGGCCCAGAGGCTTAAGTCCCCTCTAGGGATCCAAAGGGCTGAAGAATCAATCTTAGCCACTAGACCGATCCCCGCCATATGTTCTGTAAGCGTAAGCCACTGCACTGACATCTGTAACCCTGAAACCACCTCAGGATTCAATGTCTGTGTCAGCAGACCTGACCTCCCATTTTTCACAATACTGAAAAAACAATAAAATCGTATAGGATCCTTCTGTAAAATATCATATATACATATGGCTACCTTTGATCACTGGCAATGGTAATGTGTCTGAATTTGTAGCAGAGGTCAAAATCTAAATTAAATAAAAACTACATATAACATATAGGTTATGAAACTCTAGAAAAGTTTTAAAACAGCTTGTAACTCACTCACATATAACCCAGGTTTGCATTTACTACCTCTACAAGTTTCACAAATCCAGCCTTAGGTCCACTAAAACATTTACCAGTACGGTTCATCCAAGGCTAACTCAGAAGAGACAATACACTCAAAGCCCTCATCACTCTGGACTCTGATCAATCCATGCATGACTGAAGCCTGGGACATTGCTCACAGAATTGCTGCATCCCTATTTCCCTTGATTTGTGTGTGTGTGTTTTTCAGGCTGCTTACCCCAGTTCTTGCTTCCTTGCCTCCCTGCTAGCTGTGTTTTTATGTTAATTGACCTGGATTTTGTTTACCTCAGTCCTTGCTTTCCTACCCTCTGCTACCTATTCTTTTCCCTTAAATTCTATGGAAAATTGCCCCAAGAGAATAGAACAATTGATCAAACACTTGACCAAGATCTGCTCCTACATCAGATTAACTTCCTCACTACCTTGCCAGAGTAACGTCACAAAACAGATAGGTCTAAATCGTGTCTCTTCCTTAAAGCAACTTGGGGAAAGTAATAAGACAATTTTGGGGAGCTTGGCTAGGGTCCATTCTAAGATCACTGACAGCTCTAATGTTACTCCTTCTAGTCTAGATCTCAAAAGTTCACATGTAATCTGTCCAGCAAAGATTTGCTGGAGAAACTAAAGGAGGGGGAAAATGTAACAGAAAATACTCTGCCCCAGCCAGTGTACTTCAGTCTCTTAGTGGCCCTGATATAGTACCTTTTCCAGTTCTGGTTGTTTCTGGTCTTTTAGAAATGGCTGGTCACTGTGATGCATATCTGGTCACTAAGACACACATTGTGTAGCCTAACCCCCTACTGACAAGCCATTCTGCCTCTGCATTTATTTCCTTCTTGCTTATCCCATGTAAGCCATAGATCACCACACATCAGGGTCTTATATTTCAGGAGTGACCCTAATCAGTGCCAGTTGATTTAAAATAATTCTGCTTCCAAATCCTGGGTGTCATTTCAATTTTTCTGCTTGTTTTTGCATAAGAAATATGAAATATGCCTTCTATAATAAACAATAATCTATAAGTACATGGATCATGACTCTTTTTTATACCTATGCTATATTGTTTTGTTTGTATTTGCAATATTACTTTTAAATTCCAGAAATACAATGATGTACATATGTGAATTATTCCCAAGGAATAGCACTGTTTCATAAGTCTGAATCTTCAGTTATGTATAATGGAAAAGACTTCATGGACTTCATCAGCAATATCATTGAGCTGTGAAATCTACTTGCATATTTATGACATTTAGAAAGGAGCTGGCATTAGAAAGATATATAATACATATATATATATATATTCAATACAGACAAATATTTTCTGTTTTTAGTGAAACTTACAACTTTCATATTACCAATAACTTTTTCTTTTCCGTTTGTTATTTAACTTCCACATTGTGATGTATGAGTGATTATGTCAATTTGAGAAGTTTAATTAAGACATGCCTAACTACACTTTCATAGATACTGTGAAATAGGAAGTAATTGTTATAAGCAAAAGGAGAATTTTGGGGGTGTGGAAGGGAAAAGATAAAATGTAAACAAAGCTTTGCGAATAAGGAGGGGAAGAGGAGTGGAAGAGGGGGGAAGAAAATGAGAAATAACAAAAGAAACTAATATATACCATGTATAGTTACATAATCGCTATGATGAATGTGACCATTACACATCTAAATTGTGCCAATAAGCTCATTATTAAAAGAAGAAAGAGGTTAACTATGTTGGCTCAGCAATTCCACACCCTAACTGCAGGCTGTGGAAACCCACCCTAGGCAGCTTGTCGCCCAGATTGTGTAAAGGGGAAATGAGAACAGACAGATCTGCTTTTGTTTCTGCAAGAGATGTCCAGTCTGCCTTTGCCTTTACCTTCACATTCTCCTGGTTTCTATCACAGACTCTTCAGCTTCCCGCATAGGTCCTTTGGCCTTCCAGCATTCTCTTCAGTCTTCCACGGCAGACCCACCGGCCTCCTGACACAGGCTCCCATGGGGCAGTGTAGTGAGGTCCAGATCGTGGACTGAATCCCTGTGCAGACAGTCTTCTGTACTCTCCCTCATCTGATTCTGTGCGTGGCCTATAAACTGATCTTTTAAATCATTTGTATATTTTGGTTTATATCTATTTCTCTAATAAAACATATACATTATGACTTATTTTTCCATTTATTTGTTTGTGATTCATTAAGTATGATCTGTAAGCTCAATAATATTAACAGAAAATAGATTTTTGTTTTGACTTTGGGAATCTAACATTTTCACATTCAGAAAATCAAAGACGTTTAATTCCTAGGAACACACAATACATTTGTCCTAGGATTGCTCCACTATATTTGCCTTATCATTCTTCTGCATTATTCTTTGTTTTTATGTATGAAGTGGTTAAGGGAAGATATGTAGTTCAGATTTGGTTTACTGTTACTAGATTTCAAATTTAATTTTAATTTGTATTTCTTCAGAGTAGTAAAAATGATTAATAATCTGATGAGTTTTTTTGAACTTACAAATGCGTTTTTACATTTCTATTATAGTGCATTTCCATGTAATACCATGATAAAAAATCAAATGTATTATTTCATTTCATAGTACAATTAGTAACTATCAAATCTCTATCCCCAAATAATGAATAAAACTTCTTTAGTGCAGAATAAAATAAGAAAATCTGAACATGATTTCAAAGTTTAAGGATGTTATGTTTACTAATTTGTTGTAATAATACAACTTAATCCTTTCTCAAATGCTTTGTTTTAATTACTAAAATACTTACAAAACAACTGATATCTTGCTTTTGATTGTTTTCAGAAAAACTTAACTAGAAAATATGTAAAGTCATACAAAAAATTTGCTGCTACTGGGATGTGTTGATAAGGGCTCAGCATGCAGTTTCTCTACTTTTCTTTCCTATCTTTGAACTAATGTACTATATGTCCTAACAATTTAATCTAATTGAGTTTTAAGATTTCTACAGTTTTTCTACATGTTTTTATTTAGCTACTCCCTCTTCCTCTGGAATATGCATCAATTGTGTAGCAAACTGCAACTTCTTCTAGAACTTAAAAGAGTATACATATTAATATGAAATTTTTTTATAAAGGTGAGCATTTATCATTGCTTAGAAATATTTATTATGTGTATTTTCTAGTCCAAAGAATTGGAAACAAATATAATGTGCAAACAATGGCTTTAGGAATGTCTCATTTTCACCATTTATTTTATGAATTATGGAAAAAAAAACTCCAGATACTATGTATTCTCTGACATTTGTCAAAGCTAAGAGTCAATCTGCATGCTGAATTTCAGTTTAGAGTGAGAATAATGAAGTATAATAGAGATAATAGGATCATTGGACAAGAATCAGTTCTACAATTTCACGTAACATAGTTGGGGACTAGTTCACAATATATGTAGTTATATATTTTATGATGAAATACAAAAGAAAGGAGATCAAAACCTTCAATCAAAGAAATGATACAGCTATGCTAGCTAAATACTCTTTCTATTTTTCTATGTATAAAATCAGGAAGTAATACAGAGAGACTATGTGTGTGCTAGGTGAAGCTAGAGACACAGAGATAGAGCTAGATGTAGACGGGGAAGAAGAGGTAGATGTATAGATGATAGGACAAATCAAAGGAACTGAACAAGTATAAAAGGTATATAGAAAAGTTATAAAACAATGCAATTGCTGTTTCTAGTTTTTTGGCAATTTAAAATATGGTTTAACAAGATAATTTATACGTGTTTTATAAAAACTCCAGTGAATTAAGATCAATTAAATTAAATTATATTGAGGCATATGTCATGATCACTCGAGGTCACTTCTTATTTGGCAGTTCCATCAGCATTTCTTAACTTTAATGTTTCAACCTGGTTGTTTTCACCTGAGACTCTGTGTAATTTTGCAGTATTTTCCAATTAGTTTTATTATGTTATAAACACATTAGTGATATCTACAAGTCTTATTTGTAATTTCTTGTTTCTATCACATATTAATTTTCAGATTATTATACTTGAAATATTACTACTCTTGCTATCGTTATTGCTAAAAATATTACAATTTTATGACACCTAGAAGATTGAAAATTGTGCAAAAATAAACAAATTTGTAATTTTTAAATTGTTTTCTTCTGAAGATTACCTAGATTGAAAATTTTTTTATTCAGTTTAATTATATGACAATTTGTTTCGTAGATAACACACACATATATATGTATATATTTTCTTAAAAAGATGTATGTTCATATTTAAATTAAAAATTATAAAATTTTTCTGGTTAAAAATTAAAACTTCTGTTTTTGTATGCATAGAAAAAACAACTTGTAAATGATGTTTATTTTTCTTTCCATATGTATACGTATATCTATCTGTCTACCTCTATTTTTAAAACAAATATTTTATATTACGATTTTAAAAACTCTCACATTGACTATTCAGTAGTTTTCCTTAATTTATGTCCTAAGTGGATAAAATAAATTTCAATAAATTCTTCCAATTGCATTTAATATCTATTCATTTGATTATCTTAATCTATAAATAATCCACTAACAGTCAATCTCCCTCTTCAGCATTTAGTACCCTTTTCTTATAGCACACATGTCATAAAAGAAGGTTTTTTGTCATTTTGTTGGTAATTTTTTATGCTTTTTATTTCTAAATTTAATCTCTAATTCTTTTAAGTGTACTTCCCTGTATCTTCCTGACTTTGAAGTTTCCTGTTGAATTTTATTTGTAATACTTAATCAGTACTAAAAGAACACTTAGCGAGGATTTGCTCACAGTCAGACACTAAGAAACTAACATTATTTCTAATTATTGCACTTATTTGCAAAATATCAACAGTAGAAAAAAGTACAGCAATGTGTATATTAAACTCACTAAATTGAGTGGCAATCGTCCTACCTGGGAGAGGGGGAAGCTACAGAAAACAGAATATGGGGGAAGGAGAAATTCATTCAGTTTTTTTTTTAACCTAATTACTTGAGCAAGGACATTTCATCTCACTTTCTGGCAGTCATATTTGCATTTGTAACATCTAATCTTTCTGTTCTTAGATCTTAGACTGAGCTAATTATACCACTGGTTTTCATGAATATCTATCTTTCAGATGACCACTTAATCAATTTTTGGACTTCTAAGTCTACATGATTGTGTAAGAAATTATTGTTTAATTTTTAAAAGTTCTGGTCAGTATTTCCTCTCACAATTTATGCCTTCCTCCTTTCAATTTTCGCATTCCAATATAATGATTACTTTGACTTTATCAAGCGCAGTGATTCTTTCTACATCATGTTATGTACGCCATCTTCCTGATTATCTTTTAAGAAGTTTCAGAAAAGTGGAATCCTGGATATTTTAGTATAAATGGTCTTGCAGTAAAGAATATTCCTAAAGCCACCATACAGCCATCAATATTATTATCTACATTTTGTAATCAATTTGTTGTTTTGAGATTTGTTTCTCTGTCAGAGCATTAAAAGGAAAATTATGTGGAGTAAATTATCTTCTGTTTTAACCAAAGATGTCCAATATTGTCTGGTAGAATAAATCCATAGGTGGTGAATGTTACTATAAACATGAATGTCTAATGATGATCTTACTCTGATTCTGTCATGTGCCCAAAGCAATCACTCTCATGTTGGAAATTTATCTATCATTTATTTTCCTAGGATTGTGAACAAATTTGTTTAATGGTCCTACTTTAGTGATCAAATCATGAATTTTAGAGATCTTTAAAGTTTATGTTACTATTGTTTTGTGCTATTATTTAGTTTAGTCTATTGCAATATTTTTCCTTTCACTTCTCTATTAAAGAACTCCATGGAGATATCATTGTAAGCCCTGTACTTAGAAGAAAACCTCATTCAGATGGTAACTCTGCAAGTACTATGAATAGACTTCTCTGACAGTATTTTAAATTGTCTTTAACTGCCTCTTCCTTATACATTCACATAATCCCTCACAACCTGCCAAAATCCTCCTTGTGCATGTACACATAAAACCAGCATTTTATAAAAAATCAAAATAATTTAATAATGTATTTATATAGTTACATAATATATATAAATTTTATACATATATAGAGATATACATAACATAAATGTCTCATAAATTGTTTTTCATGCTGATATATTTAGTGTCATATATCAGTTATTTTCATTTTTAAATTTTTTAAATTTATTTTTATTTATTTTATTTATTTTTTTACTTTCATTTTTCTTTACTCCAAGTTTTTGCTGTTACTACTTAATAGCACCCAGGTTCATTTTTCTAAAGTTTTACTGAAATATATAAATTAATATAATTTTTATAAGTACATATATAGGTAAATATAATTATGTGTCTTTCCAAGTCACATATTTAAAAACTATAAAATAATTCAGTATGAAAACAGAATTGAAACTTCTCACACACAAAAATGGTGACTGTGAAGCCATGCATGTTATTTAACTTCATTTTGGAAATTGTTTCATAATGTTTACATACATAAAAAGAGTATGTTGTCAAACGTATAACAGTTATATTTGATAATTATACATGAATAAAATTGGAAAACATTAATTCAAAAAGAAGTTATTGTTATATAAATGTTGAAAATATAGCACATCAAGAGACATTTATATATATATATTCACATGTGTATGTTTGAATGCATGAGAGATTCCATGTATGGTCATATTCCCATTCCTGTGTGGATATGGTGCATGTGTCTATGTTTATTGCATATATCTGGTATTTCACTGGCTAAAACTTTCAAGTCTTTCATGACTGACAATTTTCATACAAATAATCTTGACTAATTCATGTTTTCTAGTGATAATGACTTTTAGAATTCATTAAATTGTATTTTTTAATATGTAGAGTTTCATGGAAGTCATTACCCCATGATATTCTAATTTTATCTGTTTTTATATTATATTGCCAAGGTCAAGACCCAATATTCCATTTTTGTAAAAAAAAAAATGTGAGTTTTTCAATTTGTAAAAGGGAAAAATTTGTTTGCTTACGTTTTCAGAGGTTTCAGTTGATGTTTTCCTTGTATATTGCTACTGCACCTGAAGTGAGTCAATGTAGAATGTCAGAGGCATATAACAAAGTGAAATGTGTCAGAGGGAGAGGGAGAGAGAGACAGAGAGAGAGACAGAGAAACTGAGAAATCTAAGTACCCAATAGGCCAATATCCTCGTAAAGGGCATTTGGTCAATGGCCTAAGGCCCTTGGTCTTGCACCTTTAAGGTTCCTCCCCATGGCATCGGTGGTGCCACAGTTACCAAGCCTTAACAAGGAGCTGCTCGTTCAGGTTCTACACTGCCTAACATTTAATGTAGTAGATGTTTGATAAGTTCTAACAGTAGAATATTCCTATTGAAAATTCTGTACTGCTTTGCATCATTACTAAAATTTTGCTAACATTTTATTTTTAAAATTTCTATTAATATTTTTTCACAAAATTTAGTTCACAATTTGGTTTTCATACTGCTTATAAAGTTCAAGTAATGCTGTGTTGCTTTAACAAATTTGGTCACTTCATTGCTTTCTTCGTCCTAAAATAATTTAAGAGGCATTTGAATTACAGATTGTATCACAATTACATGCATCTCACCTGTGCACTTGATAAATATGTGTATGAAAATTTCAAACTAACTTTCTAATCTGTTCTAATTGGTGTTTTATAACTTTCTATTAAAATTATGTCAACTTAAGTAATTCATTATTTTCTATGAACTGATTTGTCTCTCATAGTGAAGATAAATATTTGTGGCTGAAGGTGTAGTCCATTTTTGTTTTTTTAGTTTTTAGTATTTTTGAAAAATAAAAAAGTAAAATAAAATTTCAAGTAAGTTAATAGGAGAGTAACAACATATACAACATATACTTCATTCATAATATGAAATATATGAACACACATATTTGAAAATGTGAGCATCAGAATCTTACTACATTTATTATTTTAATTTCTAGTCTTTAAAATATATTATTAATTTTTGACCTTAACATATATTTTAAACCTGTCATGTTCTCAAAAAGTTCATAGTAAATTTGTAGCCATGTCATACTGTTTTAATTAGACATGAATTTTTATCATGTACACAGGAATTACTAGAAATTAAAATTCCCTTTTACAACACACAAGTTAATTCAAGGCCATCTATTATCTCATATTCCATATTGTTTTAATATTGCTGTTGCTAAAGATTTTTTTTTAATTAACGGACATCCCTTTTGAGGCATTTTCATTTAAAAGAGTTTTTAAGTGCATTATTTTAGGTGAATATTATGTCAAAATTTAGCTTCTATGTTTTTATTTGTGAAAAATTGGACACTCTATTAAAAGTTAATAAGCACCTGATAATTATTGTTAATTGAATGCTTATTTTTCCATTACTTTAAAACTATTGCACAAATTGTTTTTAATACTATTTATAATTTTTGTTATTGTAATAGGTATTCATTTATTTCTTTGAACATCTCTGGTATACTTTCTTATTCATAAATTTTTCTTTCTAGTTTCTCAAAGCACACAAAAATGTTTGTGTGTTTTTTTTTAACAAGGAAGACATCTACTTTCCCCATTAGATTGTGATGGTTTCCCCACTACAATATTTTATCCCAGTCACCAAAATTCAATCTGTTTTTACATAAGATTTGACTTCTAGCAAAAAGTTTTATTTTTCATTCCAAGGGAGAAGAGTTTATCAGTTAAAGGCATTTAAGGCATTAATAAGCTATTATGATCTAAAATTATCTGCAAAAGAGTCATGTGTTCAGAAATTGGCATTTTGGAAATGTAATTAGATTTTGAGCACTCTACCTTCAACATGTGGAAAATATGTTCGCAAGTTCCTTAGCAGAATGGGCTTACTACGAAGTGGGGACTGTGAAAGAGGTCACTGGAGATATGGCCCATGAAGATCAAAAAAAATCAAACATCTCAGATGATTTGGAGAAGAAAAATATATAACACAAGCAGATTAAAAACAGTAAAAAGTAAATGAATTTAACTCTTTAATTATGACACTGAAACAGAACGTTTGCATTCAAACAAGTGTCAATAGTATACTGTGTTCAGGAAACTAACCACAGAATAAGGTTTACCCAGACTGAAAATGAACAAAGAAAAATGATATTTCACAAAAATATAATCTGAAAACAAGTACTAGTAGCTTACTCATGTCCATAAATAAAGTAGATTTTAAACCAAAATCATTTAGAAAAGATATAACATCACTAGATCTTCTTGAAAGTGACAATGCATTAATAAGATGTATAAATATAGATGAACTAAATATTAAATTACCTAAAACTTACAAGACATAAAGCCAGAAAAAGGGCCTAATGCAATATATAGTGGTATCCTCAATATTCTCCTCTTACCAAAAGATAAATCATACAGAAATAACTACAAATGCCAAAAGTAAATTACACTGCAATTCAAATGGGCATAACAGAAATTGCAAGTTATTGCAGCCAATGTATTTAAGATACACATTCTTTTTATCAACTAGGAAATATTTTCAAATGTAAAGCAATTATTAGTCTACAAACAAGTTTTAAATCATATAACAAGTTAAAATACTTTATTGCAAATCATTTAACCATAATGAAATTGAAATAATAATAGCAATATCAGCTATAGAAATTAGATGAAATTTAATTTCAGAGGAAAAAAATCAAAGTTTTCTTAGAATCAAATGTAAATGAAAATATAAAAGACTAGAAAGCATGTAATACAATTAAACCAGTCCCTAGTGAGTAGTTTTTAACTATACCATTTATATTAAAAATCTAAATGAATTTCTAAGTAACATAAATATGCACCTTAGTGTTTCAGAAAAACAAGAGCAAGAGAAAGCTAAAATCAGTAGATACAAGAAATAATAAAGTTCCTATAATAGAAATAAAACAAAATAGAAACTAAAAAGGTGGTACAAAGGACAAATGAAACAGTTTGCTCTTTGAAAAATAAGCAAAATGCACAAATTGCTAGCTAAAGTAGACATAGACACAAACCTCTAATAAGTAAAATGAGTGGTGAAAAGGGGTATATTACAAAACATACTACTGAATATGATAACACCGTTGAGTATCTTGAAAAATCATGGGTAAATATGTTGAAAAAAAACAAGCAAACAAATAGCCTAAAAGATAAAAGGAAGTATAAATACATGCATTTATGAAAATGTTACAGTGAAATCCAGTATTTCTTCTAATTATAAGCATCACATGAAGTTGATAAGTAAAATACAACTTCAAATACTAAATGATTTAAAATTTCATTAAAAGAAATGTAGTGATAATGATGTAGAAAAATTAGAATTATTACAAATTTCATGTAATACTGTAAAATATTCCAATCTTTTGGGAAATCTTTTGACAGCCCCTCAAAAGTTTAAATATTGACATATATGTCCCAACTACTCCACTTCTAGTAAAACAACTCAGAGTAATTAAATATAATGCTTATATCAATATTAAATGTTAAATATAAATGTTTATGTCAATATTATTTATTGTGGACCAAAATTGGAAATATATGAGGGGTATGTGCTGATACATGGATAAATAAAATGCAGTGTAATCATAAAAGAGCATACTGACTGTCCATGAAGCAGAAAGAGTCTATTGTTACAAGCTTAGACATATATTAATCTTGAAAACATAAAAACTGAAAGAACTCATACACAAAATATTTTATATTGCATAGTGTGATTATAATGGGAGACCTTAACACCTTTTGATACAAAAAGATAGATTAACTAGACAGAAAGTCAACAAAGAAATAGCAGAACTAAATCAAATGCACTTAGTAGATATGTATAGTGTTCCACCCAACAACATCAGAATATACACTCTTCTCAATTTCACATGGGACATTCTCTAAAATGTACAATATAATAGTCCATAGAACATGCTCAATTAAATGCAAAAGAATTAGAATTATCCCATGCATATTATCTGATCATAGTGACATGAAACTAGAAATTAATGACAAAAGAAACTCCACAAATTCTATAAACATATGGAAATTAAATAATACACTCCTGAACAAACAATGGGTGACACAGGAATTAAAGAAGAAATTAAACAATATTTACAAGCAAACAAAAACACAGAAATACAACCTACTGGAACCTATGGTATGCAATGAAAGCAGTTATCAGAAGGAAATTTATTGTAGTGAATTCCCACATTCAGAAAACAGAACAAACAACAGTTAAAAAAAAAAACTGATTGTACACCTAGAACATCTAGAAAAAGATGGGCAAGCCAAGCCAAAACCCCAAAGAAGGGAGGAAATGATAAAGATAAGAGCAGAAATCAATGCAATAGAGACTAAGAAAACAACACAAGGAATTAACATATCAAAAAGTTGGTTTCTTGAAAGAATAAATAAAATTGATAAAACCCTAGCCAACTTTATTTTTAAAAAAAAGGAAAGAAAAAAACTCAAATTCATGCTATAAAGAATGAAAAGGGTGAATTTGTTGCAGGCAGCTGAGTTAGTTAAAATTATTATAGGCAGTGAGACAGGGCTAGGTCCTCAATGGAGCCAGTGTAGATACCTGGCAACTGTGGGGAAGCTGGTACCTTCTACTGTGGACCAGGCCTCAAGACAAAAGGTCAAACAAATGCACCCCATATCCTGAGGACTGATACCCTAAATAGTTCCCATCCCTCTGGGAAGAGTCACTGCTCTTTAGGAATGCCCGCTTTCTACGTGACTCCCTTCCCCATTTGTCCCTAATGTAATCAATTTTACCTGAACTATTGATCTTATTGACTAAGTATAGTTACGTACCACCATATGCCCATCTGCTTTGTGAGCTCCCAGTCTTCCTCCACCTTGAACCCATGGTTTTACTCTATAAAAGTCCCTGGTAATGACAGAGTCCTTGGCAACCCACTCGGGACTCCTGTCCCTCTTCAGACAGAAGCTTTCTTTCTCTCAATAAATATATTCTTCTTTTAACCTCTATTGTTCCTAAAATCCATTCTTCAATTTTAGAGAACATGAGCTTGTACTGGACAGACTAGGTCAAGAGTTTCAGTCCCCTATATCAAAATCACCTCAGACCCTGTAGAAATACAGATCATAAAAGCGTACTTCAAAAACCTTTACTCTCATAGGTTTGATAGCACTGAAAAAATGGAAAGATTCTCAAACACATATGAATTGTCAAAATTGTATGAAGGACATATAAAACTGATGTATAGCCCAATTTCAATTATTATAATTGAAAATGTAATTAAAACATTACAAACAAAGAAAAGCCCAAATCTTGATGGATTCTCTGTGGAATTCTACAAGAAATTCAAGGAAGTCTTAATTCCAACACTCCTCAAACTATTCAGTGAAATTGAAAGGGTAACAATTCTCCCTAAAACATTCCTGGAAGCAAATATTATCATAACACCTTTTGGTGTTATGAGAGAAAGTCCCAACCAAAAAAGTGAGCTAAAGGACAATATCCCTAATGAACATCGATGCAAAATTCCTCAATAAAATATTGGCAAACAGAAATCACCAAGTCATTAAGAAGGTTATACATGGCAACCAAGTGAGATACATCCCAAGAATGCAGGGATAGTTCAGTATATGCAAATTAATAAAAGTAATCCACCATACCATCAGAGTCAAGGATAAGAATCACATGATCATTTCAATAGATGCAGAAAAAGCTTTTGATAAAGCCCAGCACTCACTCATGATAAGATCCCTACAGGAAATTGGAATAAATGGGGTTTAACTCAATCTGATAAAAGCCATCTTGACAAAACAACAGCTAGCATCATATTAAATGGTCAATAAATGAAACCTTTTACTCAAAAATCAAGAATAAGACAAGGATGTCCATTATCACCACTCCTATTCAATATAGTGCTGGAAACATTAGCCAGAGCAATTAGACAAGAGAGAGAAATAAAAGGAATAAGGATTGGAAAGGAAGAAGTTAAATTATCATTATTTGTGGATGACATAATACTCTATAATGAAAATTCCCAAATATCCATTGAAAGACTTCTAGAATTCATAAACAAATTCAGTAATGGAGCTGGATACAAAGTCAACACTCAAAAATCAATAGTATTCCTGTACACAACAACAATTTTACTGAGATAAGAATAAAAGAAACCACATCCTCTACAACAGCATCCAAAAAAATGAAATACTTAGAAATCAAGCTACTAAAGAAGATATATTCAGTGAAAATTACAGTACTCTGAAAAAAGAAATTGAAGAAAATGGAAAGACATTCCTTATTCATGGATAGGAAGAACAGACACTGTGAAAATGGTCATTCTCCCAAAATTGTTATACAGATTTAATGCAATTCCAATCAAAATACCATTAACATACCTCACAGCTGTAGAGAAATAATTCCTAAAATTCATCTGGAATCAGAAGAGATCTACAACAGCAAAGGCAATTCTGAGTAACAAAGTCAAGGTAGGAGGCACCACAATCCCTGGCTATACTGCAAAGCTACTTTGATAAAATCAGCATGGTACTAGAGTAAAAGTAGATATGAAATCAGTTGAATAGATTAGAAGATATAACCGCAAACACAAACACACTCTACCATCTTATTTTTGACAAAGAGACCAAATATGTTCACTGGAAGAAAGTCTCTGTAATAAATGGTGCTAGAGAAACTGGTTTCTATATGCCAAAATCTAAAACTAGACACATGTCTATCACCATTCACTAAGCTAAAGTCAAAATGCATCAAATATCTACAAATTAAAATAGGAACACTAAATATGCTGCAAGACAAAGTAGGTACAAATCTTGAAGACATAGGGGTAAGCAGAGAATTCATGAACAAAAATCAAACTGCATGGGAATTACTTCCTAGAATCAAGAACTGTGATCTCATCTTATTAAAAAGTTTTTGCATGTCAAAAGAAATCTCCAACAGAGTAAAAAGGAAACCCATGAATTTTGAAAAAATTGTAGTCAACTGTCCCTCAGACAAAGGACTTCTATCTAGAACTTATAAAGAATTAACAAAAATCAGACCCCTGAAATTCAAAGACTCAATCCAAAAAAGAGTATCTGAGATGAATACACTCTTCATAGATGATGAAATACAAATAGCCAATAAATACATGAAAAAATGTTTAGTATAATTGGTCATTAGAGAAATACAAATAAAAACCACATTGAGATTCCATCTCACTCTAGAAAAAGTGACTACAATCAATAAAACAACAAATAACAGATGATGGAAAGTCTGTGGGGAAAAGGACTCTTCTGCATTTTTGATGGGAGTGTAGACAGGTGCAACCAATGTTGAAATCAGTCTGGAGGTTCCTCAAAAAGCTGAGATTGGAAGTCCCATTTGACCCAGCTATTCCATTTCTGGGCATATTCCCAGAAGAATTGAAAACATCATATCACTGTGATAAATATATGCACCCATGTTTATAGCAGCACAGTTTGTAATAGCCAGATCTTGGAAACAACCTAAGTGCCCATCAACTGAGGAATGGATAAAAAGATATATTTTTACACAACACAGTACTATTCAGCTCTAAAGATCATACTGAGGCCTTAATAGGTAAATGGATGTGATTTAGTCCATACTCATAAGTGAAGTAAATCAAACTCACCTGTGTAAATACTATATTGTCTCCCAATGTGTAAGAAACTGAAAAAGTAAATAAGATACAAAATCTTCAGTACTGTGAAAGGGTAAAAAACCTATTCAAATTGGAAAAATAACTCAGAGGAGAAAAGGAGGAAGAAAAAAAAGATATAAATTTGTATATTTATTCTTAAGACAGCTAAGATGATTATACAACTAATGGTATTAGTTCTTGGAACAAAACAACATTCATAGGATTAGATCAATTTTGCACGTTTATATCTAGTAATTTGCATAGCTCTTTTGAAGATAACTATTCAATATAACAACCTTAGTTATTTTCCTACCATGTTGTTTTAAAAACCTATATTGTTATGGTTTGGGGCTTTTTGTTACTACTATTTATTTATTTCTGTTCTTTATTATTTTTCTTGTATTTTATTTTTTTTGTTGTTATTGTTGTTTCTGCCTCTAAGACAGAAAGGAAAGATGTACATGTACATGCCTAAAACTTCTAAAGAACTTACAAGAATTGATTTTATTATATGTATAGTATGAACAGCTACTTTTAAGGAAATGAGACAGTATGGTAGCCATTGCTGATTTGTCATGTTGTTTTGAAGTCAAATAATGCTTTTATTCTGACTTTAGTCTTTTCTATTATTTGAATTCAGTATTGTGAAGGTATGGACCGCTTATTTGAATAGAACAAGAGATATTATAGTGGTCCTTGTTGATTTTCCTATTGCCTGGTTTTTAATGCCAGAAATGTAATTTTTTTGTTTTGATCAGTTTTATACACATTTTTGTTTGTTGTTTTGTTTGAATTAAACATGTGTGAAGGACTATTTTGGTGAGTACAGGAGATACTGTGGTAGCCCTGGTTAATTTCCTGTTGTCTTATTTTGAAAACTTGTGTTGCTTGCATTGTTTTCTTCTTATCTGCTTTGTTTTGTTTTTTGATTTGTTTCATTCTCTTTAAAATAAAAAAAGATTTCGTATTGTAGATACCCTTTATATAAGATATTCAAAATACACAAACCCATAGAAGAGACAAATACAGTAGTGTTTGTGTAGGTATGGAAGGATGGGGAAAATGACAAGAAACTTTGTCAGTGTATGTTTGTTTGTTTATTCATTTATTTAACTGTCCCAGGGATGAAACTCATAACCTCATGCTTTCCAGGCAGGCATCTATGTTGCTGAGCTAAGTCCCTGACCACAGTGTATGATTTTATGGGACTGATAAAATAACTGTAAATAAATCAAGGTGATGATTATACAATTTTGCCAGTATGCTAAAAGTCTTTGGGAAGAAAATATTGAATTGTATAGTTAAGAGAATAAATTAATTTTTATGTGGATTATATTTTTATGATTTTAAATTGTAAAAATCTGTTGATTTCCACTAATGAATTATAGTATGTTCCTTCGCATAGTGTTCCTACACTTATTTTTCCCACTCATAAAAAGACCAATATTAGCGTATTCTTCTATACTATAATGTGAAATAACTTTTCATCTGCATGGGCCTGTATGCTCTATCAGTAAAATGTTTTTAATATATTCAAAAAATAATTCTAATACAGACTTCTGGCAGTGTTCTGTTGGCATTCTGAAAATGGCATTCAAGAAAGATATTGGTATATTTAGTGAATCTCATTTAATCTTAACTTAAAAAGGGACATGTCATAAATGTTTCCAGTTTATTAGACTCAAGGGTACATTCTACTCTTAAAATACTTACCTCTGGAAAAAACTTAATTTGGGCTCTTCTTTAGATTAGTGTAAATATATCAACTCAGCATAGATAAAAATTTATCCCATGCAAAATTTCATCACTAACAGGAGTTCTTTTAGAAATTCATTCAGCAGACAAACATATGAGCTGATTCCTTAACTCTATACATGTATGTATACACATTCTGTGATAAAACACATGGCCTGAACAATTTCTTTGTTTGAAAATGAAGTAGTTTTATATTTAAATGAATTTCACATACAAGTGTTAGTTTTGAAAAATAATCAGAGGAATCTTTAGTCACGTTAGGGAAATGCTCAACAGAGTACATCAGAAACTCATCAAAATAATGGTTAAGCATTATCTGTATGCTACATTGGTAATTTTTTTTGAAATATACCAAATTTGGCAATAATATGGTACTGTGTGTCACCTAAATATTTCTTTATTCGTGTCCCACTGAAAATGCCCTAGAAGTATGTTTAAATTATAAAACATCCATAAAAGGAATATGAAAAACATTATAACTTGATATCCTTAAGAAAGAAAGTACACAAATCAAATTATAATGTAGGCCTGATGTCAAGCACACACATAATTAAAAAGCTATATGATACTTAGAGAATAAAACCTGAGATATACTGTGGATTGCACAAGACTCATATTTTGTAGGGTATTCTATTATATCTATAATGGAATAATCCAACCCTAGCCTTATTATGGTTACAAAGTGATGTCAAGTTTTTGGATACTAGCAAAAATGTTTGTTTACACATAAAAAGCATTTAATAACACTTTCAGAAACATATATTTATACATATATATATATATATATATATATATATATATATATATATAATGTTTTGAAGTAATTTGGTCATGGTACATATGAATTTAGATCTGTGTGAAATTCATTTCAAATTTCTATTGCTGCTAGAAAGGACTTTGCACAGTGATTTCATGATAATAAATTTCTCCATTCATAGCTGGCTCAGTAACAGGAGTATGAAGGCTATGTGTAAGAATTCTTCTTACAAGTCCCATTTGTGTTGTAGGTAGAATTACTGAAATCCAAACATTGAACTGTCTTTCTGACTTTTGCCACAACTAATGTAATATTTCCTAATTATGCCATGACAATTCCATCAAATATGGCATGTGATCTTAAGTACACAAGTGACTAACTAGTTGCTTAGTACAGGTCATGGAAGATAAATACAATCATGAAAGATCTTCCTTTCTAGCAATGCTCTCAGGTCTCTAGAAATTCAAGAATGGAAAGCAAGTAATAGATATAATAAAACTGACATAATTAGTTGATACACTGAAAATTTTCTTTTGTGCTATATCTTGATACTGGCTAAAATGAAGGAGTAATAGGTGTCATGGTTTATGTCTGTGGCCTCCAGGCCTCATGCATTTGCATTGTGCATTTGTGATTGGTTCATTGTCTAGTGCTCGGATTGGTGGTGTCAGTGCTACACCCTCCTAGGGGTGGAGCCAGGATGTGATGATGTGGCAGGAAGAAGGTGTGTCTCTCTCTTGCCAGTTTCCACCTTGCTGTTTGCAGCCACCATAAACTGTGGCCCTGTCATGCCACCCTACCTTGGAGCCAACTGAGTATGGACTGAAACCTCCAAAAACTGTAAGAAATAAACCTTTCCTTTCCCAACTTTGGGCATCAGGTATTTTGTCTCAGAGACTAGTGAAAAGTAACTAAGACAGAATTTGGTATGGAGGAGTGGGGTCATTGCTATGACTATACCTGACCATGTTTTTCGAGAGGCTTTGTAAATGGCTTGTGGGCAGAGTTTTGAAAGGTTCAGACATGTCACCTGGGTGCACAGAGCAGGAGCAACTTAGGTTGTTCTGTAGAGGAGATTCTAGTCAGAGCTCAGGAGACCAGAAGGCTGATAGAAAGCCTGATAGTAAAGACCAGGCTTGCGAGGTTTCTGCTGGGAAGAAGGACTACATTGGTTGTTGGACTCCTTATTATGTGTGCTATGGCTTGGCAGAAAGTTTGTCTCCATTTTGCTCATGCCCAGAGACTTTGCCTGAGACTGAGATTAAGGGTAATGGACTGATTAATCTGGCAAAGGAAATTTCAAGGCAGTCAGATATATGTTGCCAATCAAGAGCAAAGAGCCCAGCAGGATAACTTAAAACACTGTGAGTTTGACCAGAAGGAAAACTCCAGTAAAGCTGTGGATTGTAGAGATAGGCCTGAGACTTTGATTGCTGAGAAGAAACAGAGAGATAAGAAAGATGGCCACTGGGCATCCCAGGAAGCAGCGAGTCTCCACCCTTTGCAGTCCCAAAACTGCAAAAGTGAAAGAATTTTCTCAGATGAGAAAGCTTCAGAGCACCATACTCCAGAATGGCACTGGAGGCCATGTGAGGTTCCAGAATGGTGGCAGCCACATGAAGTTCCAGAATGGTGGCAACATAGAAAAGCTTTTCTTCACAATTGGGTTCACAGAGCCCAGCTATTTAGGCAATTGACCCCTACAACCAAGAGAGAGAAAAGCCTGGCTACTGCTCCAGCTGGCAGCAGACCTTGGCACCATCCACATGGTTCTGATTTTAGGTGCAAGGAAAATGCACAAATTCTGAGGGTAAAAAGGCTTCTACCTCAATTGCAAAAGGCCTGGGAAGCCAAGCAGTGTGCCCCTGAGAGGGCAATATGTAAAGATGAAAGTGTGAAGCCAAAGGTGCAGTGGAGACCCCAGAAGTTTGGAAAAGCCAAGAACGTGGATCATCCAAGGAAAGCTGCAAAAACATAGCAGAGAAAGTTTAAGAGAAAGGCTGCAGGAGCTAAAAATCCCTGGAAGTGCTGTGGGGGAGGAATCACCCAAGCCTTTTGGAGCTTGCAACCAGATTGCTTCAAATGCTGAGCATGGAACTCTAGGACTCAATGTTTGCCCTGCGGGATGTTGGACTTGCCTTATTCCCAATGCTTTATATTCCCCCATTTGTAACTTTTGGAATGGTGATGTTTGTTTTGTGCCTTTACGTTTCAGAAATGTTTAACCTTGTTTCACTTGTACAGGGGGTTACAGTTAAGGGTTTGCCATAGATATTGGAGGAGACTTGGGACTTGGACTTCTCAGCAATGCTGAAAATGTTAGAACTTTGGCAACTTTTGGAGATGGACTAAATGTGTTTTGTATAAATGTTGTACATGAGTCTTTGGGGGCCAGGGGTGGAATGTCATGGTTTATGTTGGTGGCCCACAGGCCTCACGTATTTGCATTGTGCATTTGTGATTGGTTCATTGTCTAGTGCTTGGATTGGTGGTGTCAGTGCTACACCCTCCTAGGGGGTGGAGCCAGGATGTGATGTAATGGCAGGAAGAAGATATGTCTCTCTCTTGCCAGTTTCCACCTTACTTTTTGCAGCCACCATGAACTGCACCCCCGCCATGCCACCCTGCCTTGGAGCCAACTGAGTATGGACTGAAACCTCCAAAAACTGTAAGAAATAAACCTTTCCTTTCCCAACTTTGGGCATCAGGTATTTTGTCTCAGTGACTAGTGAAAAGTAACTAAGACAGTATGTATCTTTTTATTTAATATAAAGGAAGTGACTTAGTACATGAATATACCTACTTTCCACCTATATATATTTTCTGTTCTAGATTTATCATTGTGACACCTAAAATTCTAAGCCTTTTTAGAAGAGATTACTGATGATAACTTCAGTGCTCTTCTTGTTTAAGGCTACTCTGATCAGAAAATTAGTCTTCCATCATTACCAAGCAGTGACAGATCCCCTTAAAGTCCATATGGAATATGGGCCTCAGAAGAATTTCCAGAGTTTGATTTCAAGCAGATATTTGAGTGAAGCAAATAACCCTAGGTGTCCCTATTATCCTACAAAACCTCCACTATTATTTCCAGCTTTGGGAGAATAAGCAAATTTAGCTGTGCTTTAAATTGTTGCTATAAAAGCAAACTATTGTCCCACATCGCAGAGCAAAATGCCAATGAACTACTCAGAGTAACTGAGTTCACCAGTTTAAAATATTCGTCAATAAAGTGTGCTGGCCAAGAAAATCAATAGAGAACAAGATAATATTCTTTGTAGCATCCCCTAGTATATCAAAATAGAAAAATTAGGAAGTACTTTTAAACACTGGGATGAGTGGTTTTGAAGAAAATCACTGGTTTTATATTTTTTACCTTCCCTAGCTTTAATTCTCTTCAGTTTGCAGTTTTCAGTTTCAAATGTAAATTTACAAGATGATATAAAGTGATTTATACTTGTCACAGTTGAAGGTAAACCAGACTTACTTTCTTCTTGATTATCAAAAACATACTTAAAATCCTTAAGCAGTGTTGGCTTATTCATTTGTTTCCTGAATGAAGAATGTGTGTATTATTTATTTCTATATTAATACATATTCTTCATAATTCCACTGATGAAAGAGTCAAACTGAATTCCACTAATGACTTTTCTCTGAGCTAACCAGACTTTCCATTTTTCACAAAGAATTCTTTTGAAGACTATACTAAACATTAAATTAATATTATTCAGAACTTGATATAGGGCTTGTAAGATCATGTGCAGAGTATTTTAGCTACAGATGTAATATGACTGAAGTAACATCTTAACAAAGTATATATGTAAGAGATTATATAAGCCTGATATTTGAGAATAATGAAGAGAGGCCTTTTGTATGATTTTTTTAATAAACATGGGCTGAGGGAAAATAAATAGTAACACAATTTTGTTTCTTACCAAAATAGTCTCTTCTTTTCATGCCGAAGCACAAAAAGTATAAAACAGAGTAGAAGAAGTAGAGGCCGATGTGTAATCTCAGCAGATTGTCTATAAGTTACATTTTCTACTAGTGTTTAATGTGGAACATCAGCAGCTTTTTAAGCACCACATAATAACTGCAAAAAATGAGCAAAACTAAAGCTGAAACAAAAACAACATGAAGTACTAGTTTAAATTTAGCATAGATGTTTAACGCATCGTAGTGGACAATAAAGAAAATAAAATATCACACTTTATATCACATAATTTGTCTTCTAGGAATGATATATGGAGTGGAAATGCCAACTGCTGTGTCCATACCACATTCTCTACTGTCTAATCAATCAGTTGATAATAAACTGGGGATGCTGCTGCTTTGTGGCAGAGGAAAAGTTGGTAATTAGGCAGTTCTACTACTGCAAAGCAGCTGTGATTGCAACTCCTGAGCGCTTAAAATTCTTCCTCCCAGACTTGTGTAAAACTGTCATGTGGAAAACTACAAAAACAGCTACATATGCATATTTCATAATTTACTGGGATATATTTTGCATCATACTGTTACATTCTGCAACTCAGCAAGAATAAACAGTACATTCTAGGAATCTTCCCCTTATAAACTATGTTACAGCAGTCAAGTACAGAGTATACCTTTTTTATAATCAATACAGTCATTTGAGTGTAAGTGGCAATCCTGGGGAGAAAAGGCAAAGAATTGTATAGTTAATCAAAGAGCTCCATAAGTGTCATTTCCACATCCTTATAGAGTTCACATATTTTATTTTAATTAACATAAAATTTTGATACTTACAATGAAGTTATAAAAGTTTCTAGATTTATTTTTACTCCAGAGTATTAAGGTATTTATATGTGAAATCTAGCACACAAATATTAAAAATGTTGATGCAATATTATGGTTTTGAGACAGCAAATTTGTAAATAACTGCTACTTATATAAATTGCGATGTGGAAAAAACTGAGCATAATTACAGTGAATGATAGCCAATGATACTTAAATAAATTTTAAATTGAGATGTTAGTAAAAATAGTACTGTCTCCAGAAGAATATTCTGTTAAATAATTTAACATCATGTTCTTCAAAATATCCTTGTGCTTTAAAAATTCCTAGGCAACAACTGAAAACTATTTATGCATTAATTAAATCAGCTGTGTATCTCTGTTGCCATAGACTTCTGGAAATTATAAAGCCGTATTTATCTGCATTAAATAGATGCATCAAGTTACACACGAAACAAAGCAAAGCAAAGCATCAGCCTTAAAGTGCCTGAAAATGTTAGGTGTTTTTGGTTATTGCTTTAAGACTGTGCTTTGAGGAGTCTCTATAAAAATACCCTATATCTGAAGACATAATTAGGTTAAAAAATGCTAAGATTTTAAGGTGTTTTGAATACCTAAATTACTTTTGTAGGCTATGATAATACTGACCATTTTGTGAGAGCTCAGGATAGGATCCAATCATGTTAAATTCACCGTTAGTGTTTATCACACTCAAATGTTCATAAATAAAATAAATTAGAAAACAAATTACTGAGTCACATGGCACAAATTTAAGAATATCACAAAGTAGGACAAAAATCTGCCCAATTTGCAGTATATATTGGTACAAATTCTGCACCTGAGTATACTCTAAAGTCTGCCTGCCCCTGCAATACCGACAATCTCTGAGCTTTTCTACTGGGCACTCAGAAACAGTAATCTTTTTCACTGCATAGAAAGCCATGAAAAATGACATTTGAATGCAGAATGTAAGAGAGATCAATTCAGATACTTGCTAATCCTCTCACAAAAATAAACCACTCTATTTTTTTGTATCTTCTTTTTAAAAAAATTTCCACTTCTTTAAGTACCTTTGATTCAATCACACATCATGAAGTCATTAGGATTCCATTCCTTCAGTTGTACCATCTTTTACTGACATCCTGAATCTTGTCTTGAAGTATTTTCTACACATGTAAATAATAGAACTATGCCACATGCTTGAAAGAATCACAATTTAAACACTCTTCAATTAGCCTAACATACATTTAACTAGTCTTATTATTTCTTACATAAGTAAAAATAGAGCACCTTGTGAAAGAATATTCTGGAACAGAAATAAAATTTTCATGTTTCCTTATAGTGCTAGTCCCATGTGTATAACTGTTTCACTTTATACAGTGGTCTGCACTCTGGAATTCTATATGTATTGCTTCAACTTACAGACTTACCATCTCTCCTCCAAGACTGTTGCATATCATAAGACACTTCAAATACAATACATTCAGAATTCAACTCACTCTCTCATCCTTTATTAATAAGTATGGTTCTTCCATATGATTTCTATCCATAGGTGGGATATCCACTGATAAAATTATTTAGACAAAAAAATCAGTTTCCTTATCTCATAAAATCTACTATTATTACCACCTCTGTTTTAATTTTCATTACAGTGTTTAATATTTGTATATTCAATCTCTTCTTATTTTAGATATTTATTTATGACACTAACTGTTGTAATTATGTTTAATCCAACCTCTCCATTTTCCATTTGGACATTGTCTTTTAATTCCCCAATAAGATCATAGAGAATTAGTCAAAATTATAGCTTCAACAAGCTTTGTTTAGGTGCGATCTCCTGTGGAACAAATCTAATCCACCTTAGCCTTCCAAATAAGAACTTTGCATGTCTAGTATCACGTGTGACATCAATGACGGTCCTTTCTATTTGTATCTTTTATATTACATGAACTAGTCTAACATGCTGTTTTCCTCAACATGGTGCTTCCACTCACACTGCTTTTCCTGATAGAAACCCCCTTGTCTCTCTGCTTGTTTTCATCTCATTTTCTTATTTTCAATTTGTGAAGCTTTCTATTGCTTATCCTGGTCTTTTATAATAGACTGATTGGGATCGTACTTTCCTGCTTCCACTCTACCTGCAGTAAGATTTTAATTAAATGTTTATTTAATTTTAATTAACATTTCTCCCGTAACTGGTATTGGTATAAGTTGCTTTCAAAACCATATGAGAACCAGCAAGTGCTGTGCTTCCTTCATTATTGGATGTATGAAAAATAATATTTACTTTTCAACTTTGGAGAGAATCTGCATTTGATCAGACACTGAAAAACATTACAAGTTTTGATGGTCTGCATTTGCTAAAATATCATAAGATTTATAAAACACATATTAATAATCCTGTAGGTATAACACACTTATTCAGCTAACCAAGTCAGTGTACCATTAATATTTTGAAGTGATATTATGTTGTTCAGACTGTATAGATAGTTCAGTTATTTTAGGGCAATGTTTGAAAAAATTTAACTCTCCCTCAGATATGACCGTACATGTAGGCCTTGGGGTATAGCTCAGAGGTTCAGCATATGCTTAACATACATGAAGATCTAAGTTAAATTTTCTGAAGACTATAAGCAAAAAAAAGGAAAAAAAGGAGCAAAAGACACTGGAGATGGATGTCGTATGAATGTCATATGAATGTGAACTACTCTATTTCCAAGTGTCTTTTCTAACTGTGTGGGATGGTTGACTGATGGTGTCAACTTTAGCAAGCCAAGCTCATCTGAACTGTCTCAGCAATTCCACTCCTTAGTGTGTGGAAGACCCAACCTAGGGCACTTGTGGCCTTGGTGATGCAAAGGCTACATGAAAGG
This sequence comes from Dolichotis patagonum, assembly GCA_004027295.1. Classification (NCBI taxonomy): domain Eukaryota; kingdom Metazoa; phylum Chordata; class Mammalia; order Rodentia; family Caviidae; genus Dolichotis; species Dolichotis patagonum. The sequence continues at coordinate 74,253 of PVJX010003035.1, read as the reverse complement.
TGGATCTGCGTCTTTGTCTTCGGGGAAGTTGCAGTCTTTTGCTTTGCTATGAGTGTCACCTTCTGGCTTCTAGTGCAGACTCTTCATCTCTGGCACAGACCCTTCAACCTTTGGGCTTTGACTGCAGTATTTTGGTGTAGACTCAGACACACCCTGATGCAGATTCCCATGGCACCCTCACTGGATTGACTCCTTTGGTCTCCAGTCTGCATACAGACCCTCTTCACTCTTCTACATCAGACTCTGTGGGTGGCCATGTAAGTGGATCTTTTAAATTCTAGTGTATTTTTGTATATGCATTATATCTGTTATATTGTATTTGCATTATATCTGTTTCTCTCATAGATACTGACTGACACACTCAAGAAGAACATAAAATGTTTTAAAATTGAGATCATTTACCATGCAACTTCATCTAGTTTAGTAAGAAATGTTATAAAGTTATCCAGTGAGTATGGGAGATTATCAGAAATATAGGAATAACCAGGTACAGGAGAGATGTAGAACATCATAAAGACATGACCAGGGAAGAACATGGCCACATCTTTTATAAACTGGCAAATGTAAGGGAAAAATGAATATTGAAAGCTGAAAAAAAATTGTCAGGAGCTTATAAAGTCAAGTCCAGAATAACAGCAGATTACTAAACAGCAACACTAAAGGCTAGAAAGGAATGGAATGATGCATTTCAAGTCTTGAAACAAAATAACTGCCAACCTAAATTACTATATCCAGCAGTTATCCTCCCAAATCAAAGGCAAAATACATACTTTCAAAGATAAACTGATTAAAGAAGTTCATGGTCACTGAAACAAAATGATGAAAATTAATTAAATGACTGCTACATAAAGAGCTAGTAGAAGAAATACAATTATGAGAGGAGAAAATGAATAACCTTTATAAGCAAATGAGAATTAGGAAATCAAAACTCTTAGGTGAATATAGGTGAAATAGATTATTCAAAGCAACCAAAACACCCCATAATGGCAGTGCGACAGTTCCCATGTATTTGGTTGAGCCTGACCTCAGTTCACGGTCACACTTTAAACCCTTTTATGTTCTCTGAGGCAGACTAGTGGACTAACGTTATGATGGAGAACATCGCCTTTTTTATGTTTTTGCGGTATAATATACACACTTAAAAAATTAATGTACTGGGAAGACATGAAAGACAGTTTCTTGGATTTGCAGTTATCCTTTTCTATCAAGTGATTCCTGACTTGTATCAATAATCAAGTTATATCAAACTGAATTACACATTTTCAATCCAGGGCAATGCCCAATACTTCTATGTAATGAGACTTTAGATTTGTAGATATGAAGACTGTATCTGGTATTTAACAAACTTCAAAATGTCTGTGCATTTTCCCTCTTTTTAAGCATAATCACCCAAATAAATGAGTTGGTATTTTATATATCTCTCATTATTTAACATTAATTCAAAATTTGGTGAACAAAGCAGCAATAAACACTTATCAGCTCTATTATTTTGTTTATATCATGGATTACATTATATAACCTTAATTATATAATTCATCACTTGACAAATTTAAAATTATTTTAAAAATAAATATCTTCATTCAATATCTCTGTGCCATCACTGTAGAACAGAGGTGCTCAGCAGGTTGAAATCACGGAGTATTTTGGAGGTATAGTAACACTGTTTTCTAACTGTGTAGGGTGGTTGATTGAGCAGCACTGGAGAAAATGCCTCCAAGGAAGCCCATTTACATGGGTGGAAAAGTAATGCTAGTTGCTGACAAGTGGAATCAATTTCTCTCCATTAAAGGTAACTCAAAAGACTTTAATTTCCTCAGGACATGCCAACTTTCTTGCTCCAAACCAGTGATATATGACATGAAAAAACAGATTGATGACTCCATTTACAGTCTAGCGCAAATATACCACTTTCTATTCATTAATAACGAATTATTTTAGCTCATTATCAGGATAGAATATTTTAACTTCCTGAAGAAAAAAATTCAAAAATATTTTGAATACATGTTAAAAATACAATGCCTATTTTACTGATCACACACTATTTATATGTTACCTAGCTGAAAACATACTCATTCCCAATATTCTCCAAAGTCTCATTTTTGTAAAGAACAAGTTTGAAGCCCAGCACCCTTTCATCTAAATTAGGTTTCAGTGCAAGATAAAATTCTTTAGCACTAATATCGCTGCACATATCTTTATGTGTAACACTTCTCAATAGGTTGATATGTGACCTACAAAATAATGTATGTCTCTTTCATCTCCTACATAAAATAATCAAACATTAGAACCAGTATTAGCACTTCTTTGCAAACAAATGGGTAAGACAGGAGGTACACAGAAGTTCACACCAATGTTGTAGGACAGCCTGGCATGAGTAGGCCATTTTTGACTGAGACAGAAGTCTCTGATTTTTTTCTAAATTTATTTATTTAATTGATTGATTTTTTTTTTTTTTTTGTGGTCCTGGGGATCGAACTCATAGGCTTTCACTTGTCAGACAGATGCTTACACTGCTGAGATAAATCCCCAGCCCGTCCAATTTTTTTTATTGCTTTTGGCTTTGTCTTTCTGAACCCCTTGTTCTAAACTTTATATATTATATGTTTACTAAAATTCATCCATGGATTTCTCAGTATGTTTTTGACCCATAGAATATGGGGAGGCTTAGACATCCCATTTATTTTTATTTGTTGTGTTCTATGTATTTGTACTCTTTATTCTGTCCTGATCATATCTGTTCAAATAGCTGTCATTGCTGCTTATATTATCAGAATAAAATATTCTAAAATCAAATATAATCTAAAATATATCTAAAATAAAATACATCCTGGTCATATCTGTTCAAATAGCTGTCATTGCTGCTTATATCATTAGAATAAAATATTTTAGTATCTTATTAATTTTATTGTAATTCACTAAACTGAGCAAAACTACAAGTATAAATTTCTTAAAGATATGTCCCTATATCCTTTAGAATTTGATGGAAGCTGCTGTATAGAAATATCCTGAAGCATTTCCTCAAACAGGGATATTCTATTTTTAATTAGTCCTTCTTGTAATCTGTTGCCCTGGATTTTTCCTGTGACCCTAGAAATGGATTTCAGTGTGAGCCTCTTAACTTCATCTTTAGGCCACATTTTCCTGACAGTGTCCTAGATTTGATCTTTGTCTGAAAGTCATTTCCTAGCTACTGGCATTATTGACAGTTTAAGAAGAAAATTATCCATCAGACAATGCATAACAATATTTGTGTGAGGGGGTCCTATGTAAACAAGTGATCAAAGTGGAAAAATATTCAAGCTGGGTTTTCAGAGTTGGCATTTTTATGTTTATACAAACAAAAACAAAATGTGCCTGGATTAAAGACTGGCACTGAGCAATCTGTAAAGACTGAAATGATAAAAAAGATATATGATGACGAGAGATTTCTGTAGTGCATTTGCCTGTTCGCTTTATGCTGAGGGACAAATGCACTGAGGTTATACTTACAAGCGGTGAGGTTGGGGACGTAAATATACAATAGTGGGCAGGAAGTGTTAAATCTGAGTACAACATTTAACATTTACCAGGGAATATCTACTAGCTGTCAGCCCGTGTTCTCTGCTATCACAGTTGTAGCATGAGGGATACAGCAATGAAGTGCCGGAGTATCAGGAATAGGAACCTCCTGTGAGGTTTACAGTATCACTTTCACTGACCAAGTGTGGTAAGAGTTTGCGACGCTAAGCATCAAGCATTTGGTGGAACACAATCTATAATGAGTCTCTATAGTAAAATTAATCTTCAAAAGTTTCCTGAGCTATTGTAACTAAATTGAACATGTTTAAAAAGTTCCAATGCAACTATTATGAAGATAACATAATGCAATATATTAACCACTGTTAATTTCCTAGAGAAAAATTTTCCAGTGTCTTATTTTGTAGATTTAAGTAGTTATTCTAAATATAGATTCATCTTTCCTGCAAATAAGGCCTCAACCAACATCATTGTCTCAAGTATAGTTGTCTTCTAGTCACTTGTGAGGAATATTCCCCCAGTTCGTTGCATGAGGTTAATAAACCAATTTAACTCCAAAGGAGTGGTGGGAATAGGTTTACTATTATTCACTCAAGTTATATTATACTTCACAACATCACTAATTCTTCTAGTCAGAGCAGTAGGCTACTTTTGAAAGCACAAGAGATGAATCCACCAGCCCAGGGGAAACAATCTTTGAGTATAGGTTGTGTTTTTTCATACATGTATACAAGTCAGCGAGATAGTTTGTTCCATATTGCCAGATCATGTGGAATATAAGAAATGAAAACAGATAGCTATGCTAATTCTCATTCTAAAGCATGTTACTGGAAAATTTGTTTTGCTGGTTGAAAAAATTCTGAGTTCTCTAAAGTATGAGCTTCTCATTCTGGAAAGGGACAGACTCACATCACTATTAAAAGCAATGGCTGAACTTTAAACTATGGCTAATTTCTTGTCATTTTGCATTCTTTTGTACAAGGAACCCCATAAAAGATTCACTATTATAGAAAGTGCAATTGACTGTACTCTTCAGGAGGAGTAAGAGATGCTCTTATGTGAAGAATCTGCAGTAATTTGGGAAAAACTAAACTGATCAATTTGGGTTTTTGCTATGCTATTCACTTACTAATACAAACTGGTAGGAATCCTATTAGAGAAATTAATGATTGCCAAGAACTATGCACCTCAAGATTGGCAGGTGTAATAATTTCATCAAGTAACCTTGAAGACTAACTGGATTTGTAGCCAAAAGTGAAGGTCTCTGGTGTGTATAATGCAGCAATAAGAAAATGCAAACCTGCCACCATACCAAGACCAGCTGCAGGGACAAGGAATACACTATATCCGATCAATCTACCTCTTTTAAATTTTCTCTAACGAAGGAAGGTTCACTACTTTCAAGTGAGTATTGCACTCTCAGAGTTTTTTTTTTAACCAAATATTTAACTTTATTCATAGTTACTGAGCCATGAGATATGAACTAATCAAAAACATTAAAAAGTTGCTTAAATAGATCACACAGAAGCCAGCCTTGTTTGGAAGGATGGGCTTACTTTGATTATTTTGAGACTAAGACAAACTTAGCACAAGTAGTGGAGTAGGTCGACTACCAATACATGTCACCCAAATCCTCCCTTATGCAGTGATTGGCAACTCAAATGCTCCACTGTCTTCCTTGATTGTTAAATTCTGATCCATTTTCTTCCCATGGCTGCCACACTCAACAGCTTAGCAAGAAAGAGGTGTAAGGTCTAACAGTAATTTCTGATGAGCCAGACCTACTTCATTGAACTTTATACTTTTGTCTGAGAATATTTAAGGTTTGTAATATTATTTGCTATTCAAGCCTAAGTCCTTCATTCTTCCCAAGATGAGCCAATTAGATGGAATTTTGCACACAGGTATTTTTCCAATAATATGGATTGAACCCAGAACTTTTGCACTTAGCTACAGCTCAGACTTTTTCAAAATTACCTCAAAAAGAGTCTCACTGGGGCTGGAGATACGGCTCAGTGGCATAAGCACCTACCTAATAAATACAACATCCTGAGTTCAGTAAGGAGGGGTTCTTGCTAAATTATTAAATTGCCTGCACTGGGCTCAAACTTGCTGTACTCTTGATCTCCAAGAGTGCCTGAATTACACACATATGCATCCACACTTGGCTACATACAGAATCTTCATTAAGGATGAACTTACTTCAAACATCTGAACTTCATGCATTATGTGGAAAAAGGTTGCACTCATTATTTCTCTGTTTATCATACCAAAAATCAAATTTTAAGAACTAAAAGTAGTTGAAGTTCTACTTTTATTCATTCAACTAATACTGTCAGTCTACTTTCGTCAGGCATTCTCTTATAGGTCAGATATATAACAAAGATCAAACTAAGTCAAAATAGTTGCTATAGCAGTTTTGAGAGTCGAGCAGAAATGTTAAAATTGAAAATATGTATTCATGGGTAAAATAATGCTAAATAAAAGCAAAGTAAGGGAACATGGTTCAAGTTTATGTTGCTTAAAATTAGGTACTTAAATGCTGACTGATTAAAGTTCTCTTGTGAAGAAAGAGAATGAAGCTCTTTGACTGAGGGGGAAAGGACTTTCTAAGCAAGGTCACGATAAAGTGATCTGATAAGAAATTGACAAATTTTAAGAGGAATGCTGATATGGAATAACCAGGTCACAAAGGATAATGAAGGAACATTATAGGCTACTGCAGAAATTTTATTTTAGAAGAGGATTTAAGCATTAATATTACCAAAATATGTCAATGGCAATGTCCTAGGACATCATTAAAATCACAGCTCTAAAGATTTTTTCAAATGGAAACACTAATAAAATCACTTGGCCTTGATGATTTGGAAAGAGTGTAAGGAAGGAAATAAGAAATAAGTTTAATATTTTCCAATGTTACTGTTTTAAATATTAGCTGCTATACAGTACTGTCTTATTGTGTGTGAATCTAAGAACATCAGACAATAGGCATTAAATATAGCTAGTGTTTTCAAACAATTAGCTAGGTGGGCAGTTCTTAAGGAATTTTTACATTTCAAAGGATTAAAAATACATATGTGTGTATTACAAAACATGTAACCATATGTCTAGCCATAACTCCCAAATATAATTTTAGAGAATGAAAAAAACATGAATATATTTTCAATAAAACTATATAAAAATCTTAACAGCTTTCAATTGATTAATAAATGAAATTCACAGACAAGAAGAATGTCATGTACTTATTCAGTGAAGGACAAACCAAATAAACTTCAAAGGAATTTATTCCATTTATTCTAACAAATACAGATACACAAGATATAGAAACAAGATAGTTTATAGAACAACTTTGAATATGGTAAATAAAATAAGTGCCTATTAAATATTAAAATAACATTAAAATTAAAGAAAACTAATTTGTCATTTAGAGTATATAAATTCTCTTCATTTTGTCAGTCTCTCATTCTGTTATTGTAACTACTTTCCATTATTGCCAACAACACATTATTATAAGCAGCAATCAAACCATACTATCAAATAAGTCATACAAAAAGTTTCACATGTTAAAATGAATCCCATTGGCTTGTAAGAAAATACAAAGGGATAGAATTTTTTATAAGAAAATAAAATCACATTTACAAGTACAGGAATATTTTAGATACAATGTACAATTTGAAATTATTACATCAGAAGCAATGAAATGATTAATTGGCATTTTCATACATGCTGTAATGCTAGTAAAAGTATACAGTAACTAATAAATAGATATTATGTGAAACTACTACATATCTTAAGCCCTGTATTTAGCAAATTAATACTACTTTCAGGATTTTAGAATAAATGTCATAATGCTTTCTGTAAACAACCATAAATGAAAAATCTGTAAAGACTGTGTAAGCTTCATCTTTGAGTTTAGATATACAAAACTGACTCTCTTGTTATGTAGCTAGATAAAAGTTTGCCAATACACAGTATATTTTTCTAAACTATATAAAATGACAACTTCTAAATTTAAATATCCAATTAAAATGACTATATGTTTTTAAAACTGTATATAGCTATTTCAAAACAGTACCTAAATATGTATTCATCATAGAAGTTCAATATCAGATATCTTAATTTTATTGTTGTAATATTTTCTACCTTAAGGAGTTCTGCCACCAGATGAGAGACAACAATCTTTCTTGACTGATAGCTCTCTAATGCATTCCAAACCAATCTAAATTTGCTATAATCTCATACATACATAAATATATAATGAGTTAAATATGTAAAATGTATCTTAATTTTTGGAACATACAGATGGATGCAAAGAGTGAATTCATATGCATTATTTGTGTTTTCAATGTATATTGCTGCAAAAATTGAATTGGCCTATAAGTGAAATGGCCTTAAACCCTCCATATCATAAATGTTGCCCAACATTTTGGCATTTTTTTTTACTATAATATTTCCTTTGGTGAAAATTATCTTGTGCGTGTACTACACACAGAATTTAAATATCCCATCCAAGGGAAGTGAGGCTCAGGTGATTATTAGACCTATCACCCTAGAGGAGTCTAAGTTTCCACTGTAATGGCAGCATAGATAATAATGATACTATTTTCACACTCATTTGTTCGAGGAGCAAAATATTGACTACATGGATCACAAAACCGTTGAGTGTCATTTCCAGCGCAAATTTTCTTATCTAACTCCACCGCCCTCCAGGCATTTTGGGGACAATTCCCAAATAATGTTTCTTCTTCCTCTCATGGGATTATTTTATTGTCTAACCATGATTGCTTCCCTCCCTTCTATCTTCATGAACTTCAAGTCCTTAATGCATAATTCTGAATACTTTCTTTTGGTCAGTTTTATTCCTATTTTACTTGAAATGTGTTCTTGATTATAAAACTTTTATTTGTCCTTCTTTCACTACTTAATAATACAAATTCTACCACATACTGTGCTTTATTTTATTTTATTTTATTTTTTATTTTTTTTTAACCTGTGAGATGCAATACATGGTAAGGGCAAAGAACAACACTTATTCTTGAGTTTTGTCTATCACATTGCTCATATATAACAAAGCTCCATAAATATCTGCTGAATAATTAAAAATAATGGCTTATTTGATCGCCTTGGTATTGTTTAACAAGGTAACCATTTTGTGAAGCCTGCAATAGAAAGACAAGAAAAGACACTTAAAATATTTAGTAGCATTTTAAAGAAACTAGTTTATCATATATTAAGATATCTTAATAAAAAGAAGAGTTACTACAATTTTCAGAATTTGCAGTTGAAATAACATTATTCTTTAAATCTGAATATGAATGATTTTTAAAAAATTCTTTCTCTAATACAAGAAAATGTTATTTGATGTAGTATTCTACACATTTTAATATTTATATTTTGCTAAATAATTTATTAAAATAATTGGTGAGGTTACTAATATTTTTTTAAAAATATTATGATGCTTTAAAATGTGGCGTTTACTTGAAAGCCTTCTGAAAGATAATACAGTTACTGTATCAGAATAATTAAAACAATGTATAAAGAATGAAATCAGATTATAATAGCTTGATTACTAAGGATTAAAGTGGTGAAAAATTATAGAACATTTGAATTAGAAGTATGGAATAAGTTTAAAAAATTGAAAAGGAAAAATAATTCTAATTAGTTAATTCTGATGCTTGTTCATTGAACATTTTGAAATAGCTATTTGTCATTGAAATAAGCATTAATGATAAATTACAAAAAAGCTATCAATCATGCTAAGATATATATTTTATGATGAAAATGAATCTAATCAAAAATTACTGAAGCGGGCTGGGGATTTAGCTCAGTGGCATAAGCTCCAGCCTGGCAAGCGCATCGTCATGAGTTCCATCCCTGGTACCAAAAAAAAAAAATAAAGCAAAAAACAAAAAACAAAAAACAAAAAACAAACTTAAATAAAATCACTGAAGAAAAGTGTAGATATTTATTTGCACAACACTCTTATTCAAATGCAATCTTACCTTAGAAAATAGAAGTAAACACTAAAAATTTCCTTGCATTTAATATATTTAAATTGTCAAGAGGCACAAAGTTCTTTCACATAAACCTCATAAAAAGAGATTAGTCTTGGTGTTCTTGTATCTTTAATTTTCCTGGTGTAAACTATGACCTTATCAATTAAATGCCATGTGTGTTATTTCCTTTAATGACCCATTAGCTATAATTTTTCTGGAGCTATTATGTCACACCAATCTGTATGTTTATATTACAAATGTAATATTTTTCCAAAATTATGTGTTATTTTAAAGTGTTATATGTAGGACATATTCTTAATCTAATAAGTAAGAAATTTGATTGTCAAATTTACATTTTTTACTGATTACTAACATTTATTGATTACAATAAGGAAAGATACTAGAGTTTCAAATATGTTAGTGTTGTGAAGATTAATCTTGATTGTCAATTTGATTGACAAAAGGAATAATAAATAAAGCCCCTTCTAATGTGTATGTATGAATTTGGGAGAATTAATAGGTTTGATCAAACCTCACACTGAGTTTTTAAATTTTAAACATTATTACTATAAAATATCCACTTCCATTAATTCCCCAAAAATACTGTCCCTCACTTCAGAAATATGTATTCTAGCATTCTTACCATATTCTGAACCTGTGCTGGAAATTTTCTTTCATTTCTTTAGAAAGTGTTATGAAAAAATAGGATGAATGTTGCTGTTGTGTTTCATGGAATGGAAAGGAAGGCTCCTAAAAACCCGTGTTCTCAGTCACCTTATTGATTTGTTCCCCAAAGTCAAAATATAAACATATTCAATTGACTCAGGACATAAGGTAACCACAGCAGTGCAACCACAGACTTGATAGATGACTTCTGGAACTCTTTCAGAAAGCAGAAAGAACAAGGAAACAAATGTGTTTTAATCATGTGGGTAAATGTCGACCAGGATTAATGGAAATGCGCATTTTACTGTAATATGTTTCACGATTTGTTCTGATCATACAGCACATATCTGGTCTCTGTCCTCTTCCTCTCTGGTGCTCTTTCTCTATCATATGCTTCCTGGACCCTAAGAATTAAGTACCTGTATTTCACCACGTCTTTCTACCATGATGTTTCTACCTTGGGGTCTGGATATCTTCTGTATCTAAATAGTGCCTGGTGATAAGAGCACTGTATTTTACAGAAAAATCTTGTCAGAAATCTATATTTTATTTTCAGTATTCTTAACCTAGTATAATCACTTAGCTAACATACAAATAAGAATGACATAACTAATAAAGGGGAACAACAGAAATTTGGGGAGTTGAAATTTTGGTAGTTGGGAGTGACATGTATTGATTATAAATTTTAGATATATATGAGTATTTCCAAACTTGTTGAGTTGTATACACTATGTATAATTTATTAGCTTTCAAACTTACATAAAAAATGTGCTTTAGTAAGTTCATTCATTTAAAATGCATACATATCATTTAGTTGATGATCACTTATTGTATGTCCAGTTTTGTACAGATAATATTTTGGTGAAAAGATTGATCTCTGATTTCAGTGAAGTTTATGCCTTAATGACAAAAAATATTTTAAAATATTTGCTTTTTTAGCTTTTCTTTCATATATATATATATATATATATATATATATATATATATATATGAAAAAGTATGTATATATGCTAGTTTTAAAAAAATATAATCCTACTATATATGTAGAGAGCTGGGACACATTTATTAATTTTGAATTTTTGTTTCAAAGATAAGTTATATTACATACTGAAACATTGCCTTACTCATATATGATGTTGACACATTGTTTAACATGAAAATTAGATGCTGATGACTCATAAAATGACTCATAAAATGAATCTATAATTTGAAAATCTACTACAAACTGTGCTTCTTTTGAGTTGTGTCTGCATCTTCTTTTATGCTCCACTGCCACTCAGTCAGCTTGTCTTTGACAAAAGGTCCAAACATAGTCACTAGAAAAAAGATAGTTTCTTTTTTCCATTACTGGAAACACTGATGTACTAAAATCAAAATCTAGACCCGTGTCGATGATTATGCACTAAACTAAATTCAAAATGGATCAAGGACCCAAATAGTAAACCGAAAACTAAATCTACTGGAGGAGAAAATATGTAGAAATCTTGAATACATAGGTGTAGGCAGAGACTTCATGAAAACCCAGACCTCATGGGAAATACTACAAAGAAGCAAAAAATGGTATCTCATCCTATTAAAAAGCTTTTGCAAAGCAAAAGAAATCACCAACAAAGTGAAAACACAATTCACAGAACAGTAAGAACTTACAACCAGTTAACCTTCAGACAAAGGATTTATATCTAGAACATAAAAAGAATTGAAATAATCAGGTCTCCTAAATTCAATGACCCAATCAGAACATGGGCATCTGACACGAATACAAATTTCTCAGATGAAGAAATATGAATGACAAATAAATATATTAAAGAATGTTCAACACCATTAGTCATCTGAGAGATGGAAATTAAGAAAACACTGAGATTCCATCTCACTGCTGAAAGAACAGCTATCTTCAAGAAACCAACCAATAACAAATGCTGGTCAGGCTCTTGGTAAAAGGAGTCCTCCACTGTTCATGGGAATGTAGATTGGGGCTGGTACTGTGGAAATGAGTGTGGAGATTCCTCAAAAATCTAGGATTAGAGATCTCATTTAACTCAGATATTCCTCTTCTAGGTATCTTCCCAGAAGACTTAAAAACATCATACCACAGTGATTTATGTACACCCATGTTTTTAGCAGCACAATTTATAGTACCTAAATGTAAAATGGATATTGTAAATTGTGAAGAAACTATTCAAAAGAAAAGAGAGACTGTGATGGAAGAAAGTCAAAGAATGGAAGGGAAAAGGAATATACATGTACAAGATAGTTAAGATAGTTATACTGCTGGAATCTCTTAGTTCATTGAAAAGAAAGGTTTGTGATAAACTGGTTCAGGCAATATCTCATGCCTTTATCGTGCATCTTTTGTAACTACTTAGAAGTTAACAATACACAGTGTGTTAATTATTGTTACTCTTTTATTACCTTGCTTTGCAATTCTGTGGCTTTTTTCCTTCCTTTAAAAATAAAAACAACTGTGCTTGTGTATTTGCATATTTTCTTAGGATAAAGTATTGGAAAGATACTTTAAAGAGGCAACTTCCTTGAGTTAAAATCATTTGGGGTTTTTAAATGCAATTAACTTTTTTTGTATTGTTTCTCTTTTTTTTTCATTTGTTTTTGTTTTTTGCTTAGACATTACTTGTCTTTCACTTCAGTAACTATTTCATATTCTCTCTATGATCTGAAATTTTCCTGCCTGATTTATCTCTTTATTTATCTCCTGCCTGATTTATCTCTTTATTTATCTCTTTATTGCACCAAAAAAATCAATCAGATAAAAGTTTTTCAAGTTTTTGCCAATCTTACCACTTTACCTAATTTTGTACTCACATCTTGAGGTTCTTTTTATTTTAGTTTTCATTTTTATTCCTTTTAGAACTGAAATGCTGCTTTGGCTGATTTCATCATGATAATATTACAGATTTTGTTACATAATTTCCTTCAAAGAACAGAAATATATTTATTATGATTTCTTTTTTCTTTTAACCTCTCACATTTTCCTGGATTATACTTCTTAAATTTTTGTTCTCTTTCATATCCAACATGTTGTAAAACCATTTCCTCTTTTCATTATGTCTTTAAATTTCTATAGTATGACTTCCACTTGCCCATTCCATTTAATTTTTCTTGAAAAAAATCACCAATTTGTTCTACATTGCTAAGAAATAGTAGGAACACTGGTTTTTACTTCATATGGTCAATCACAATAAATAGGAAGGTAATCACCACATGCTACAGAGTCAGTACTAGGAGATATGAAACAAATATCAAGAAGGATGAAAACAAGCATGTACCATTTTTTAAAATAACAGAACATTATGACATTTTCTTTCATTTTTTAAAATTTTTTTTCCTCTAGGACAATGTGTGTATTGGCAGGTGAATGATAATAGGTTAGTATATTTCTTTAGAGATAAGAAAAAAATGAAAAATATTATTTTCTTTACTGCAAAGTTTGAATTATTTATGCATTTAAACAGATTTACAGTATTAGTTTTCCTTTCAGGTGTATATTTATTTTCATATTTTTAAAGTAATATACACAAAATATGTATAAAATTATATTGTTAATATTATGGAGCATATCATATTCTGAACTTATTCATTTCCATTTATTTACAACATCAAGTGCAATGATATTGTCACCAGTATTTTAGTTTCTAATAATATTAATCTCAATAGAGAAAGAGACTGAAAAAAAAACTAACATGAATCCTGAATGTTATTTACAATAAGGTAAGACACACAAAGTAAACTAGAAAGTTGTTGATTTTTTTTGTAATCATTGCCTGAATTCTTATGAGGTGAAAACAGGAGTAATAATCATCATGTGGCATGCCTGGGTAGATATTGTAGTCAGCAATGGACACATGAGCCACAAAGTACATTCTCTCAGTTTATATTTACCCACTAATTCCATTAACAATATACATTTTTTGCAACAAGTTTTAAGCACAAAATATTTCTCATATAATTCATCTATAAATCTGTATTATGTGTTACATAAAAAACTTTGTCCCTAAACTAATCACTTCTTCAAGCTTAAAAATACTGTCTTGCATATACATTTTAAAAATTTATATATGTTACATTTACTATATCTTGTTTAAAATGTAAGATTCTTGTCTACATTTTGCACTTACCTTTTTTATTTTTTGTGTTTTTTTCTTTTGTTTTTTACACATAGATGAACATAGCTATTGTTTGGTTAGCAAGATGTACAACAGATTCCTCAAACTTACTCCTTCTAACTAAAATTTCATATTGTTATAGGCAGCTAAGTTAGACAGAAATATTATATGCAGTTTTCTGGTGCAATAGAGAAGCAAAAAGTAGAAAAGAAAGAAAAGAAAAGAAAAGAAAAGAAAAGGAAAGAAAAGAGAAAAGAAAAAAAGAAAAGAAAAGAAAAGAAAAGAATGGGTTTATCAAGAATGTGGAAAGGAGCACACAACTCGTGGCAGGCATTGATGATGTGTGAGGAACTGATTGGGATTTTCTTTGTGCGTAAACAGGAAAGAGAATTGCAATTAGGGCTGAAGAAGGAGGAAGTGGTAAGGATTCTTGCTTTGACCTTCAACCATGTTAAACCACTGCCATAATTATGCAGTAATTTATACTAGGTCAAGAATCTTTCACATATGTAATTAGATTTTTAATGATAAAGTAGAATTTATTCTAATTATAGCATAGCCTTTAAATAATACTAATGAGAACAATCTGGAGTTCTATCAAAAACTAAAATGAACTCTGTTTTATGTCATTTAAAATAATATTCCATGAATATATAATACTCTCCTACAAGATGTGGATCTATAGTTTCTTTTATTATGGATATAGTCTATAACCTTAATTATGACAATGACAACAGGCTACTTTTCCAAAGAATATTTTTATTCTTAGGTTACCTCTCCAATATTAAGTGATTTAAAATACATATTTCAAAATATTTCTTATGTGCTTTCAATATGAGTTTATTTGGCACAACATTAAGCATGTTTAAATGTATAATAATTTAAAATTTGTGAGAGTCCCAATCCAACATGTTATAACTGTCAAATAAAGCTAATATGTCAACTGACAACTTTCAAAACTCATAAATATAGAAAAACTCATATATATTTCAAAAACATAGGAAAATTGAGAGTCACAGTGTTAATATTTTACAACCAATAGTGATATACATGATATACATGTTAAACTACAACAAATGCTAAAATCAAAAAGTAGACAACCAGTTATTAAATTCCTCGTGTTGGAATGACTTGATGTTGCCAGTTAACAATAATAATAATGATAAATACCTATTTACAATAAGAACATATTCATATTTGTATTTATATTTGTAATAAAAAACAAAAATAATAATGAAATTAAACAAAATTTGGCTATAGCTGAGTCTTTAAATCCAACTACCAAGTCACAGAATATTCAGAAGCAACACAATGTTTAGTACAGAACGATAAACAGGGATTTGCAATAAATTGCATTGTTTGAACTTTGCAATAAATTGTATTGTTTGAACTTTGTATTGAATTTACAATAAATTGCATTGTTTGAAATCTAGAGTAAAGAGTAAAATAAACCATGCCATTTAAATGAAAAATATACTGGAAAAGTAGATTTAAAAATTCTAATGTTACATAGTATGAAAGTTTTACAGGCCCCAGAATGACACGGTTAGCAAGAGCGGTGCCCCTCTCTTCTTCCATTGCCGCAGGAGAATGAGGCTGGTGAGAGCTAGTGAAAAGAGTGTCCCAGAGTCTGTGGGACCCCTATGACACAATAGAATCCTGGACAAGATAGACATGATGGACAGGTGTAGCTAGAGTCGTGGAAGTCACACTGAATCCAGGATTCGGAACCGGCCCCTCCTGAGGAGTCCAGAATCCATCTAGGTATCTGGCCTTTCCCACTACACTGCAGAACAGCAACAGTTTGGGAAAGATCCAGGATTCAGCAACGAGCCCCTTTCTCTCCTTTTTGTCTCTTCTTTTTTTTTTTGTCTTTCTTTCTTTCTTTCTTTCTTTCTTTCTTCCTTCCTTCCTTCCTTCCTTCCTTCCTTCTTTCTTTCTTCTTTCTTTCTTTCTTTTTCTTTCTTTCTTTCTTTCTTTTCTTTCTTTCTTTCTTTCTTTCTTTCTTTCTTTCTTTCTTTCTCTTCTTCTTTTCATTGTCTCTTTCTTTCTTTTTTACCCTTGTGTTCTAAATGGCTGGGGTGAACTCTACCCACAGAAATCTAATCCCATCCTCCAAATATAGAGACCAAATTCAGATAATCCCTCAAATACTTCTTTCTTTTCTGTGCCACTTTCTAGTTTTCCATATCTTGCATCATCCTCTTTTGTCCTTCAGGCTTACGTCTACTTCCCTTCCAGATATCTTTGTTTTATACACTATCCTCTGCAAATTTCCCCACCACAGTGTAAAACCACTCTACCATGGGGAAATGCTTTGCATAGATACTCATAATTTATGATTGGGTCTGTTATATACACTTTGCTCGTGTGGTCTACAGCACAAAATCAAGAGAAAACGGTTTGTGATTTTCTGAATTGTACTTGATGCTGTTAGTATTGCTAATTTTACTATACTAGGAAGTAGTGTTAATAACTTTCACCATAGCCCTACACCAAAGAATTGGGCACTGAGCCAGATACCAGCATTTTCCCAAATTAACAGGATTTTGGGACACACATGAACTGAGAATCTCCTACACACTGAAGATATGCCTGAAGAATAAACTTTTCCTGGAGTATCTGAAACTAGATATATAGCTACCTATTACAAAAACTCACAAGGATCATCATAAAATATAAATAACTAATTAAATATAAATACATTTTTTTGAAATAGAAAATGACAAAATGAGGAAGCAAAATGCAATCTCAGCCCTCCAGTACAATGACAAGAAGTCAGGACATATTGACATAGAAGAAATTGGAAGACATACATTTGAGATTTCTGAAATAATAGCAACATGAGTTTACACAAGAAATTAGATCAGAAATAATATATCAGGTAAAAAAAGGAAATGTCAACATTTAAAAAGGAATTATTAGCAAATCAAAAGTAAAGATAGATTAAAAAATCAATGATGAAGGAAGAGGATGAAATCATGAATGATGGATATAAGAGAGCAATAGAATGCATAAAACTGAATCAAACTGATATCCAGAAAATTTAAAATTTCCCTGATAATTGGCAAAACTGCTTGAATGAAACTGAAGACAGACATTCAGACTATGAAGACAGGATTGTGACTAGCAATCATAAATGGAAGAAAACTCTTGAAAATCACAAAAGATTAGGAAATAACAATTCAACATTTGCAAGATAACACAAAGAAAATAATATAAAAATAATTAGTGTTCATGAGTCAACACAAGTGACATAAAAAATTGCTGAACTAGTAGTAGAAAATTTCCCAAACATGGCAAAAGAATCTGTATAAAAATAAGTGAGGCATATACAATTCCAATAATACATAACCAAAACAAATTTACACCCAAATATATACTAATAAGGATCCCTGATATTCAGCACAAGAACAGAATATTAAAGCTGTTAGAGCAAAGAAACAGCTCATCTATAAAAGGAAGCCCTTCAGAATCATGGCAGACATCCCAACACAAACCATCAAGGCAAGAAGAGTATGGAGTGAAGTATTTCAAGTCCTGAAAGAAAACAATTTCCAAACCAGATTGATGCACACTACAAAACTAACTTTCAAAATTAATGGAGAAGTGAGACACTTCCATAACAAGTTACAACTAGAGAAATTTATGGCCACAAAACCAATAATATGAAAGGGACTGAAAGATATTCTAGACAGAGATACAAATGATCACAATTTCAAGAACAACAGCAGAAAGAAATCAGCAAGAAAAGTGAGCAGTTAAACAGAGGGGAATAGAAGGAAACATACAGTATAAATAACTTGATAAAGATAAGCTAATACATATCACTTTTAACCATCTGTAAATAGCCTCAATTGACAAACCAAAGAAACTAACTGACAGAATGGATAAAGAAAAAAAAAGTTAAAAATATGCTGTAGATGAGAAACACATTTAACTCAAAAAGAAATTCATAGACTACACTTAGGAGACTTTTACAGAGTTTTCCACAGCACAAAATTAGAAAACACATTCTTCTCAACTGCACATGAGACATTATCTAAAATAGACCACATACTAGTGTGTAAAATATACCTAAGAAACTGCAAAGGAAATATTATCCTATGCATATTATCTGACCATAGTACAATGCTTTGGAAATTAATAACAAAAGAAATTGCAAAAACTACATAAACACATGCAAATTAAATAACACCTTCCTGAACAACAAATGGGTTATGGGTGAAATTAAAGAAGTTAGACAATATCTATAATCAAACAAAAATGCAAGTACAACTTGTCAGAACCTATGGGATGCAATGAAAGCAGTTATGAGAGAAAATAGAATCAACAAAAATAAAGTACCTATTTCTGAACGTAATCCTTTTAGAAAAAGACGATCAAGTCAAATTTATAGCTCATACACAAGAGAGAATCATAAAGATCAGAACAAAAATTACTGCAATTAAGACTAAAAAATACAAAATATTAATGAATTGAACAGTTTTTTTGAAAGAACAAGTAAAATTGATAAATCCTTACCTAAAAAAGGAAAGAAAAACTTAGATTCATGCAGTGAGGAATGAAAAGTGTGAGAACACTGCAGAGTCTATGGAAATTCAAAAAAGCATCAATACCTACTTTAAAAACTTTTCTCAAATAGAATAGAAACACAGAGGAAATGACAAATTCCTAGAAATTTATGAACTACAAATGCTCAATCAAGGAGATATAAAAATACTGAATAACCCAATATCAGTTAATGAAACTGAAAATGTCATTAAGAACTTGCAAACAAAGAAATCTCTGGATCCTGAGGGGTTGACATCTGAGTTCTACAATAAATTTTAAGGCAATTTAATGTCATTACTTCTCATTTTAATGAAGTTGAAAGGGTAACAGTTGTCTCTAACTGATGCCTGGAGGCAAGTACTACCCTGATACCAAAACCACAGAAAGACCCAAAGCAAAAACAGTACTACAGGCCATTTTCTCTAATGATCATAGACACAAAAATCCTCAATAAAATACTAGCAAACAGAATGCAGCAAAATACAGAGCAGATTATACACCATGACTAAGTGAGAATAATCTCCAGAGTACAGGAATGGTTCGACATATACAAATCAACAACATAATAGACCATACCAACAGGGTCAAAGGCACAAATCACATGATCATTACAGAGATGCAGAAAAAGCTTTTGATGATGTTCTACATTCATTCATGATTAAAACACTATAGAAAATCAAAATAGATGATCTTTTAGTCAATCTGAAAAAAATCATCTATTGCAAACCAATGCCTACATAATACTAATTGGACAAAAACTAAAAGCTTTTGTGCTAAAATCAAGAACAACGCAAGAATATCCACTATCACCACTTCTATTCAATATAGTTTTGGAAACATTAGTCAGAAAAATTAGGCAAGAGAAATAAATAAAAAATAAGGAAAAGAAAAGAAGAAGATAAATCGTCATTATTCACATATGACATAATACTCTATGTAGAAGATATCCAAAACTCCACTGAGAGACTTCTAGAATTAACCAACTTCAATAGTGCAGCTGTATACAAAGTTAGTACTCAAGAATCAATAGAATTCCTGTGCACAAACAAATACACTGAGAGAGACGTTAGGGAATCCACATCCTTCAAAATAACACACAAAAAATGAAGTACTTAAGCACTGATCTAATAAGGAAGTGTAAGATCCACATATTGAAAATTATAATACTCTGAAAAAAGAGATGAAAGAGAATATCAGAAAATGGAAAGATATTCCTTGTTCATGGATAGGAAAAACCAATATTGTGAAAGTAGCCTACTCACAATATTGTTAAACAATTTTAATGCAATCCTGATTAA
Source organism: Dolichotis patagonum (assembly GCA_004027295.1). Classification (NCBI taxonomy): domain Eukaryota; kingdom Metazoa; phylum Chordata; class Mammalia; order Rodentia; family Caviidae; genus Dolichotis; species Dolichotis patagonum. The sequence goes on along the minus strand of PVJX010003035.1, from coordinate 54,105 downwards.
AATACAATTAGCAGACCTCACAGATGTGGACAGAACATTCCTAAAACTCATTTCAAAACAGAAGAGATCTAGAATGGCAAAGACAATCCTGTGCAACAATATCAAGGAAGGAAGCAGCACAATCCCAGACTTGAAATTACACTACAAAGCTATCTTGATAAAATCAGCATGGTACTGGCAAAAAAAAAAAAACAAAAACCAGCTGAGGATTATAAAAACAGATTGGTAGAAAAAAGCACAAACAAACTTAGCCACCTTTTCCTTCATTGGAAAAAAAGATAGCCTCTTAAATATTTGTTGCTGGATAAACTAGCTTTCCACATACCGGAGATTAAAAGTAGACTCATGTCTATCAACAGGCACTAAGCTAACATCAAAATAGGTGAAAGATCTAAATATTAAAATAGAAACACTGAATGTCCTGGAAGAGAACTTTGGTAAAAATCCTGAATACTCACAGGTAGGCAGGGAGTTCATGAACAGAAAACAAACTGCATGGGGAGTACTTTAAAGAATTAAGAACTGGAATCTCACCTTATTAAAGAGTTTTTACAAATCATAAGAAATCACCAACAGGGAATAAAAGAAACTCACAGGTTGGGAAAATATTTTAGCTAAATGTCCTTTAGAAAAAGAACTTTCATCTTGAAAATGTAAAGAATTGATAAAAGTCAGTATCCCTAAATTCAAAAACCAAATCCACAAATGGTTTTCTACAATGAATACACAATTCTCAGGTGAAGATATACAAATCAAAAATAAATCTGTGTAAAAGTGTTCTACATCATTGGTTATTTGAAAAATGCAAATTAAAAGAACATCGAGATTCCATCTCACCTCAGAAAGAATGGCTATCATCAAGAAATCAACCAATAACAAATGCTGGAGGGGTTGGGTCAAAAAAGAACTCTTTTCCACTGTTGGTGGGAATGTAGGCTGGTACAACCACTGTGGAAATCATTGTGGTGATAACTAGGATTAGAGGTCCAGTTCAACCTTGATTTTCTCCCTTTGAATATTTTCCCAGAATTAAAAAACATCATATTATAACAGTATATGGGCACCCATGTTTATTGCAGCACAATGTTTAATAGCTAAATCTTAGAAACAGCCCACATTCGATCAACTGTGGAATAGCCTAAAAAAAAAAGAAAAGAGAAATGTTATTTTTGTACAATGGAGAAGTTAAAAGAAGAATAAACTTGAGGTTTTTATAGGTAAATTGATGCAATCTGAGACCATACTTGTAAGTGAAATAAATCAGTTTTTCAAGTGTAAACATCAATTTGTCTCCCAAATGTAAAAACTGAAAGGAATTATGGTTGTTTTTCACATGAAATAGTTGTGTGTGGTTATTTTTTGTAAGTACAGTCATTATATTTTAGAGACATACTGAAATATTTACAGTTGAATTACTATACTTGAGTTTTGTTTCAAAATAATAAATGGATTCTACAAATAAAAATGGCCACAAGTTGAAGAGTATTGAAGTTAAGATTGGTAAAAAAGATTCTGTTATGATTTTTCCCATATTATGTTGCATATCATTGAATTTATAAAAACATTGAACATTTTATTAAAACAACTGTGAACTATAGCTCCTATTTGTGTGTTATTCAATGTGCCTCCTGTGATCTACAAAATGACATATATGTTAACACATTCTCAAAGTATTTGGGGTGTTGAGCATCTGATATATGCACAGATATTAACCAAGTTCAGTTTTTCAGTTTAAAGTTTTATTTTTTGGAACATTCTCATAAATTCATCCATTTCATTCATTTTCTTCAGACTTTTCTGTTTCATTTAGCTACCACTTCGGTACTTTATTTGAATCTAAATTGAGTTTATATGTATTTTATTTTTCCATGATTTTCCATGTTTAGTGCAAAATTCAAATCCAAATATTGTAAGTCTAGAGAAAAGGAAAAATATCACCAAGGGTTGGCTCCACATTTATGGATGTAAACTCAGAGAAAAACGTTCCATTCTTTCAGATGTTGACTCTTTTTGCTCTTTGTACTGACCACTGACACTGTATGGTGACTGTGGATATGAGAATGAAACAATAGAAAAAAGAAAGGACAGAAAAATAACTGTATTTTTTGCACGTTGAAAAATGTTAGCATTAGTAATTGTTTCCCTAGACAGAACTAGAGGAACTGTGCCTATTTTAAGTTTGCAACTGATAATACTCAGACTAAAGAGACTGAAGAGGAGAAATGATAAATTCACAGCCAGTTTGGTGGCCTATTAAGTATTGATGCCCAATATGAGTTCACTTATTGCTATTTCCTTTTCACAGCTCTGAAATTATTGCTGTAGGTATTCTGTGCAGTTTATAGAATGGCATTAATACACTCAACTCACAATACTTAAAACCAGAATTCTATGCTACTAGACATTAAGCTGGCATGCCATTTGTAAGGCAACTGTCTTAAAAAAAGAAAAAAAAAACTGCTAAGCCTTTTGAAATCTACATGTACATAAATAATTTCAAATTTTGGTCCATAAAGTCTTCCATTTCTTTGTATAGTCATCATTGCTTTTCTTGAATCCTTTGCTGCCTGAACCAATATATTTGCAAAACTGGAGTTGTATTGTAATTTTTACTCTTACTTAACCAAGAAATCTCATATTCGCAAATAACAGTAGTATGTATTAGAATAAATTATTTCTCTTTTATAATCAATATTATTGATTATTATTGCTTTAAACTCTGAAGAGAGTTCTAAGGGAAGGGTACAGGTCAGAGATCTAGTGGCAGGTTTCACAGTAGCATATGAGCTGGAGGGAAATGTCAAATCTTCATCTGTATTTACAGCTGCTCCACATCACTTGCATCACCAACTGCACTCTGCCCTCTGTCAGCAACAGTGTCAGATTCTCACAGAAGCACGTACTCCTCCATACAAAGTGGGTGAGGATGTATGGAGCACCCTTCTTTGAATCATCAAACTCTGTTCCAACTCCCCAACCCTGTGCATGGGAAAAAATTGTCATCCATGAAAGCAGTCCCACATGCCAAAAAGGGTGGGGATTTCTGGCTTACATGATCAAATTCTTAACAAATTTTTAGTGTATAAATATCCTAATATTTATTTTTTCATAGTTTTATGCACAATGATTGATCCAGGTAATTTTATCTTAAGATGACAGAATCATGACTGTAGTTTATTCAGTTATACAAGTAACTACCAGTTGTCTGTTTCAAGTTACTCTTGACCATAAAGGACAACACATTCTATATTAATATTTTGGTGTTTAAATGCATTAGTATGTATGATAATGAGCATTACCTAACCAATCCAAGCATAATGGTACAATTTCTGTAAGCTTGCTTAAATCCAACATTACCCAAAAAATAATGTGAGTCTCATACCAAGGACAAAATTTGGTTTAGTTCACTTAATGTAAATGTTTCTCATGTGCACCTACATATTGCAAAGAATAGGATGTCTGACTTTTTAAAAGTCGAATACTCTTCTCTTTTTGTGTAAAAAGCAATTCTTGTGTTTACCTTTTCATTCATGGGCACTTGGGTAGATTTCATATACTGGCTATAAGCGTAATGTTGCAGGAAACAGGAGAGTCTGGATGTTTTTCTGATTCCATTGCATTTCTTTGGTGGTACATGAAGTAGTAATATTTCTGAAACACAAGACATGTGCTTGTGCATTTTAAAGGTGCTTGAACTACAGAAATACTGCATTTCTTAGAGTTTTGATCTTTCTCCCAATGCGTACTTAATATTTAATGAAAGAAATATTGTTGCATTTAAGTTAATACTGCTTGTCTTTGAAAAGCTTGTAATAAATTCACATGAAAGACAGTTCTTTCATCCTCTTAGTCTGGTCTTAGTAGGAATATAATTACAGTACGGAATGACGTTGTGAAGAGATCTAGGCCCATGTTCTGATTAAGGTTTATAACTCTTCTTCCAGTCTTCGACATTGAGCAGGTCAATTTTATTTCCTCAGTTATGCTGATCTAAATGAAACCTTTATGCCATTCTTGATGTTCCAAACATCAAACATCCTAATACAAATATTTGTATTTGTATTCCATCAAATCTGATGGAATACAAATTTGTTTAGATTTGTTTAGAATAATTTAAATTTAAATACAGATTATAAAATTCGTGAAACATTCAATTTTTAAAAATCAGTGTGTTCATCTTAGATTCTTAGGCAGTAACTAACTAATCGAGTAAATTTATGACCAGTAAGAGATTCATTTGAATGCAAGCTAAGAAAGATCAAATTTACATGAATATTAAACTGAAAACAAATTAAATAATAATTTAAATGCCAGAGAAATTAAAAATCTGAAACAATTAGGGAAATTATTTTGTGAACGAGCTGGCTTCCACTAAAAAGTTTGGTCACATGTTCCGGAGTGAATGGACTGGGGGAATAATGCAATAAATTACATATATATATGTATATACTATATATATATGTGTGTATAGTATATACATATGTAAGAAAATAAAAAAGAAAGTCCAGATGCTGAGAGAACTGCAAATGAGAAATATCTACAGTAATAAACTGTCAAAGTGTTGTTAATTCTTAATTATACTGTGCTGATCTTAATGCAAATTATGCACATTTTAAAAACTAAGGACACATATTTCTAACTAGTTTGCTTTACAATTATATTTGTATAAGGACAATATAAATAAAGCTTTTTTTGGTTTAATGAAAAGTTTACCCTCTTTTTATTCCTAACACTGCACAGCTGTTTGGAGATACTGTGTGAACTGCATTGCTTTAATGTCTATTTCTCTTTCGAATGGATTTATTAACAGAAATAAGTACACTCTAAATGGATGTTTGTCAGAATCTGCTTACTTTTTCAAACAATAATTGAGAAATAACAAACATTTGAAACTTGGTATGGTATAAAGTGTCACTACATTAAGTTGGCATAAGGAATCAAGCTCATAATACATTTTATAAAGATAACTCAGGTTTACGTAGTTTTGATTTCAGTAATATTAAATACACACAGTGCATGTACAATGAAGTAGCCCAAAACTATAAATAACATTCACTAAGTAGCACCTACAATCTTCAAAGCTCACAAAAACTCTGCCAAAAATCACAGCAAAAATAGAATCAAGTACAACAAAAAAGAGATTAATTGTAGTGTTCACTCTGAAAATAATAAGCTAACTGTCTAAATATTTATGCTTGATTTCTCTTAAAAGTTTTCCTCCAATCATTCTGTATCACAAAATAAATAATAACTCTGAAAATATCTAAAATGTATCAGCTGCAGTACAATGTGTCAGGTAAAAATGCAGCACTGACCTTTCTATACCAGATTAAAATTCAGTGGAATATGTAGTATGCCATAGGAGCACATGACAGTAAACATTATGATTAAGATATAGCAGAGTTAGAAAACGTAAACATTTAATGGGACAATGGTTAGAGTTAGAGTTTTTTTCAAGCATTTAGAAACTAAAAAGTTAAGTGGAAGCAAGTAAGCTGTACATTTCTTCCAGGGAAATTGTGGTCTTTCTTGTCTGATTCCTTGCATATTTGCTGTATTTTTAAATTTTTTCTCAGTTAACTCATACAAACAACAATTTATTTTATTTCTTAATAATTACATGCATGAACACACACACATATCACATGAATGCACTTCCATATCAAATTATTATTTTTGCTATAGATATAATCAAGTTAAAACTTTAAAATCACGCATTGCCTTATAGTATTCACATTCAGTAATTCCTTGAAAATGTTGGGATTCATGAATAAATCAGTGAAGAATTTGGGAAAAAATTAAATGTTTTTGAAATATTATTATCTTATTTTCTATAAAAAATTATAAAGTTAACTGAACCCAGATTCCTTCATTTTCCTTATAATATGTAACACCCAAAATAACTGAAATGTTAAAACAAGTATTTGTTAATTTCACTGTATTGAAATTGAGTTTATACTTTCCTTATCTGCTGTGTTTTAAATAAACAAATCAAAGGAATATAAATGATTTGAAAAATTGAGCCTTGATAGTTGTCAATTTCAATGTTTTTCTTTCTTATGCATGTTAGATGAATTATAACATAATCTTCTTAGTATATACCAACATGCACATGCACACACTACACATATACAAATAGGTTATATAAAGACAACTAAAATGTCTCTTTTCTCATATATCAGTTTTTCAAGGTGACAAAATTTAACATTTCCATTTTTGTTTGCAATTTTCAAGTACACAGTTGCACTGTTATTAACTATCGTCATCTCACTGCAAGATAGACCTCCAGAATTTATATCATCAAATTGAAACTTGATTAACTTTTTAAAAACTTAGAATATGTTCGTAGTACATAGCATTTGCTTTTGTTGTGGGGAATTTGTACATTTACATAGTACATTTTGGTTACTTTTATCATTCACTTACCACTGCCTTCCCCCCAACAATCTATTAATTTCTCTCTTCTTCATCTCCTTCTCCAGTTTCTCCCCCTCCTCCACTTCCTCCTCTTTCTTCTACCTCTTCCTCCTTTTCTTTTTCCTCCTCCTCCTCTTTCAGCACCTTCTTTTGTTTTTTTTTGGTTCATGTTTGCATACATCATGTGTGGTCCAAGTACATAACAAATTTTAATTCCTTTTTTCATTCCATTGTCCTACCCTCCCCTGCTAATCCCCCATCTCTTGAGTTCTTTCCACTTTTAGAAAGATCTTTCTCTCTATTTTCTATCATTTATCTTTTATTTTACTCTTTAGTTTTACTTTGGTTTTCTCACATTAAAAAAATTTTAACAAATATTTCCATTCCACCCTGTGCCCGGTCCATTGATCCAACACTCTGCTTAATTCTATGTATTTAAAAATTTAGATTCCATTTGTCTATGCTTATCCAATGTTTTTATTTTTTGTGCCTGACTCTTTCAGTTAGCATAATGTCTAACACTTTCATCCATGTTGTACTGAAACATCAACAAGCAGATTTGGTAGATTGATGATAAGATAGATAGAGACCCTTATAAAAATCACTGAGGCATTTCAGTTAATTCTTTTTAGATACATAGGAAAATGAATTTTTCTACAATTACTTGCTGCTATTTATCATTTTCATTTTTTATTATTTGCTAGTTTTTGCTTGATATTAATCTTGTACAGAATCTTGGACAGAGGGAATGAGTAGGTCTAAGTAGCTGAAGAGATATATTTTTATTATCTGAGAATAAGTGGAGAAGTACTCTGTCTTGCTGCCAGACACACTTCTAATCCTTCCCGCTAGTGAAATGTGGCCATCAATGGGCTAATCATCATTCAGTCTTTGCCTGAAATAATGATTATAAAAATAAAAGATACTCTCTGGATGATGATGTAAATGCAAATTGATTTTGTGCTATAAAAACCCAAGAAAGATAGAGCACCCCCTAATTCTTCCTATCCTTAGATTAATTAATAAAATAATGTGATAGTGTAGCAGGCAACTGAGTTAGTCAGAAATATTGTAGGCAGTGAGATAAAACTGGCTCCTCAAGAGAGCCAGTGCAGACACCTGGCAACTGCAGGGGAGACAGACACCGCCTGCTGTGGGCCAGGCCTCAAGACAAAGGATCAAACAAATGAATCCACATCCTAAAGACTGATAATTCTAATTAGTTCCCTCTCACCCTGCAGCCACTATCCCATCCTTCTAGGGGAAAGGTCACAGCTACAAGAATACCTGCTTGCTAAGTGACTTGCTTTCCCATTTGTCCCTAATGTAATCAATTTTACCTGAACTATTGATCTTACTGGCTAGCTATAGTTATGTCCCACCTTATGCCCATCTGCCTTGTGAGTTACCAGTCTTTCCCCACCTTGAACCCATGGTTTTACTCTATAAAAGTCCCTGGAAAAGACAGAGTCCTGGGCAACACACACGGGACCCCTTCTGTCTCTCTGCAGACAGAAGCTTTCTCTCAATAAATATATTCTACTCTCCACCTCTGTTGTTCCTAAAATTCACTCTTTGATTTTAGAGAACACAAACTCACAGACATAGTAGGTTGGGAGTTTCATTCCTCTATATCAACAGAACAACAATGGAGTCACCTTTTTCTACAGAAATATTTCATTAATAATAACTTCTTTAAAAAAACCCACATATTCAATTCACTTTTTTGACAGTTCAATAAATTTACATTAAAGCTGTTTCAGGGAAGACTTTCTCAGTATAATACACCACAAAAAATATTTAATATGAATGTGTTATGCATGATGTTAAATTATCTTTCTAGTTAATTATTTACATTGAATAATTCTTTCCCTTGGCAAGATAGGAAGCACCAATAAGAATGAAAAAAATAGAAAGGAAGTGAATTTTGATGAAAGAAATGAATTCAGGAAGACCTGTGTCTCATTACATACCAAAGACAAATTGATTTGACCAACAGAAGACAGAGGTGATAGTCAGAAAGAAAAAATTTTCCAATGGAGATTGAAATTACAAAGATACACAGATGTTCTACAGCTTCTAAAAATATAGATGATATGCTGAATAAATGAACAAATGCATTAGTAAGCCCAAGAAAATGATGAATAAATACAAGAAGATAATTTTTTTTTACTTCTAGGGGCTTTCCTCTGAAATATCATACATGAGAGAAGCCTTCTGCTACTGGTGTCATTCTAATATAGGGGAATGAAACTCCCGACCTACTATGTCCACAAGTTCATGTTCTCTAAAACTGAAGAATGAATTTTAGGAACGACGGAGATTAAGAGTAGAATATATTTATTGAGAGAAAGCTTCTGTTTAAGAGAGACAGGAGGGGTCCCGAGCAGGCTGCCAAAGACTCTGTCTTTTCCAGGGAATTTTATAGAGCAAAGTCATGGGTTCAAGGTGGGGGAAGAATGGGAACTCACAAAGCAGATGGGCATAAGGTGGGATATATCTATAGTTAGCTGATAAGATTAGTAGTTCAGGTAAAATTGATTAAATTGGGGACAAATGGGAAAGCAAGTCACATAGGAAGCTGGCATTTTTAGAGCTGTGACTCTTCTCTAGGGGGTTGGAATGGTGAGTCCTGGCTTCCTCAGGGTGATAGGGAACTAATTAGAATATCAGTCTTTAGGATGTGGATTCAATTGCTTGATCCTTTGTCTTGAGTCCTGGCCCACAGCAGGTGTCTGTCTTCCCCACAGTGCAGTTGCTAGTTACCTGAGTCTATGCACTGAGCTTATCCTTTGAGGGCCTAGCCCTGTCTCACTGCCTGTATTTCTAACTAACTGGGCTGCCTGCAACACTTCCTCCCTAGCTCAATCATCCACCACTGTTAGAATTTATAATTTTGAATCCACTTTCCACTTCATACCTCAAGGAAAGTGAAAAATTTACAGAATCTTACTTTATTCTGTATCATCAAAAAAGCACATATATATATGCGCTTAGGTATTTGTTATGTTTGCTTTAGCATTGTAACATGTTTTAACATATTTTTATATTTGTTTTTATTTATATTCTTTTATATTTATCTCTAATAGCTGGATTTTAAACTTGTTGCTCAAGAAGTTAAACTAAATTTATCAATATGCTTATAGTGAATGTAGAGATGATTATGAATACACACATACACATGGGCACATATTGTGAGAAAAAATACCAACCTGAAATTTTAATCATATGATGAATGTTAATATTACTTCTAAAATTTATACTTATATTTTGCCTGCATTTACATAATTTAAACCAGAGGGACTTCACTAACATGTAATTAAAAAGAAAATTCATATACATGGTGTAATCACAAAAAAAAAATCCCCAAACACAGCGAATTCTTCAAAACATGCAAGCAGTGTGACTGAACAGTACAAAGGTCATAAGCAATGATGGCACTATTTACAGGAGACACACTCTGTGCTGTAGCCTGAAAACTAATCACAACGTGATACTTCAGGTTAGGTAGATGGTCAGAACAAAATAGCTTGCTGTTTGCTGCAGCCCCTCCATGCCATTCTGCCACTTGGAGCCAGATGAGTATGGACTGAAACCTCCAAAATTCTAAGAAATAAATCTTTCCTTCCTTAACTTCGGGCATTAGGTATTTTGTCTCAGTAACTAGAGAAAAATAACCAAGGCACTCTAATAACATGTAATGTTGAACACTTTTCATATATCAAATTGTCATTTATAGATCTTCATCTGAGAAGTGTGTATTCATATAAGGTGATCATTTGAATTTGGGGGGTTCTGATATTTTTTCAGTTTTTTGCATTCTATATAAGACTTTTGTCTAAAGGACACCAGTTAAGACATTTACCTACTCTGAGAGCTATCCTTTTACTCTGTTGGTGATTTCTTTTGTTATGCAAATGTTTTTCAATAGGATGGAATTTCAGTTACTGATTCTTTGTAGTACTTCCTGTTTGATCAGGGCTTTTCTCATGAAATCTCTGTATATGCCTAAATTTTCTCCCAGGAGTTTTAGTGTTTCTGTTTTAATATTTTGATCTTTCATGCATTTCAATTTCAGTTTAGTGCATGGTGATACACATGGGTCTAATTTTAGTATTTGGCATGTGGAGAGCCAGTTTTTTCCAACACTATTATTATTATTACTACTACTATTTTCAAACATAGAATTGAACTCAGGACCTTGTACTTGCCAGGCAGATGTTTGTGGCACTGAGTTATATCCCCAGCCCTCTAGTACCATTTATTAAAGAGGCTTTCTTTCTTTCATGGAATGTGTTTGGCTCCTTTGTCCAAGATCAGGTGGCAGAGTATGTTTGGAGCTGTGTCTGCCTCTTTTAATCTGTTCTGTTTAGCCTCAGGTGTGTTTCTTTGCCAGTACCATATTGATTTTATGACTGTAGCTTTGTAGCATCATTTCAAATCAAGAATTATAATGCCTCCTTCCTTACCTTGGTTGCCAAGAATTGTTTTTGCTATTCTAGTTGTCTTTTGGTTCCAAATGAATTTTTATAAACTTTTCTGTAGTTTTATGAGCTATGTTAATGGTTTTTTGATTTAGACTGCTTTAATTTTTTAATACAATTTTGGGACTATGGCCATTTTTACCATGTTGGTTTCTCCTGTCCAAGAGTAAGGGATATCTTTCCATTTTCTGATATCTTCTTTGATCTCTTTTTTCAAAATACTGTAACTTTTCAGTGTATACATCTTTTACGTCCTTTGTTAGACTGATTCCTAAGCATTTTTTTTATTACTGTGCACATTGTGGTTACCCGAATTTCTCTCAGTGAGTTTGTTGTTTGTGTACAGGAATACACTGCTATTAGCACACTCTTGGTGGAGCCTTTGTTGCATTTATAAAAATTGGTTTGATATGAGTTTACCTTTGCCTTAAGTGTATATGAAACATTATTTTATGAATTTTACTTACTAAAACTTATTATTTTTAGCAACAAAAATATACTGCCCAAAATGTGCTACTTATCAGATGAATGCTTCTTAAAAGCACATACATCAATTTTAGGTTTATATGATATTTGTGTTGATAGGAGTTATACAAGCAGTGCAAAGTACAGTAAATCTCTCTAAAAATGTTACCAAAATATATGAAAAAATAATTTTTTAGACATGTGCCCATCCACTTTATGATGTTTGTCCTGCAGATTTTCAATACCCACACAAAGTGAAGAATTATCTTGAATCACAAATAGCATAAATATATAATATGCTTAATATATATATAAGAAAACTTCCTCTTTTTATAGTTTTTATTATAACATCAGCATATTCAAACCATAGGTTTCAGAATAGACATATCTATGAGATTATGCACTTCTTGGATGTTGAAGAAAGAAAATTGATTACAAAATCAAAATAAATTAAACTATTTCTTGAAATTAATAATTCATACTATTATTGTTTGATGGAGTTCAACTTCATGAAAATTGGATTTTCTATGTATTTCACAAAATTTGAAAAGTCTGTTTTTACTCAAAATTTTATGAAGTGTGAGAATTTAGGAAAATAAAATTGGCTGCATAATAGGTTTTTTAAGTCCAATGACTGCAGTGTTTATGTAACTTGATTTTAAACTGATATTTCATTTAAAATGAATAACATTAAGAGGAAGTTTCCTGGATATCAGAATTGTAAGAATTGGAATAAACTACACATATCTCTTCATTTGTAATTATGAATGTAAATACCTATCTTTATATTTCTTGATTCAAGCAAGAAAACACAAATGATCTTGCTACACAACTCAAATATATACTCCTATACAGAAAAATTGCTTTGTCGTTTTTTATGGTGTTTTGCATGCTTGTTATTTTTCTTTGACTGTTTCAGCTTTAACTAATAGAACTGTAGAATATTTAAATGAATTAATTTGCTGAATAATTTGCTTAAGTTGAAAAATTGTGAAAATGTTCTAAGTCAATCTAATGTTGAATATTGCATAATTTTTAAAAGATGAAATTAAATAAAATACCCCAAGAATATAAAATTAATAATTTTCCATTTTAGGATTCAAATTCAGGATCAAAACCAGTGTATTCATGTTTTTATTACTGTTTTCTACTTCTTTGAGCACAAAAGATCATTATGGAAACTAAATTATCAAGAGAAGAAGTAAGTTAAGGGAAGGTAAACTTTGTAGGCAAATAGAAGGAATTTTCTTTCCTCTTTCTTAGACATTATATTGAATGATGCATCTCTCTTTTATCAGACCCCAGTGCCCAGGACACAGAATACAGTAAAAGTACATTGTAATGAATGGATTGCAGCTGGCCAGATACTATATATATAAGGAGCATCACAGGAAAACATTTTGGGAAGAATACCATTAACTTTGCTCTCTAAGGGGTAACTACACCAATGTTACATTTTTGTTACTTGCTTTATTTTGAAAGCTGGTTACCACATTTCCTATTTATATATTTAAATATTCGTTTGTGAAATTCATTTTCATAGAGTAATACTTCATGTGCCAAATTGGTATATTATAGATTTTAGTATAATATTGATTGACATTGTTCTTCTTGATATTTCTTTTAAAAATTTTCAGACTTAATAAGGTATAAATAATAATAATTCATACTGAAAGTTTTCTCTCCTTGCATCTGGCTCTAGTGTCACAGTGTCACTTTTGAAGAGAGTCTCCAGTATTTGGGGAGCTGAAGCTTTGCATGTGTTCAAATAACACAATTATAGCTTTTTCCTAGGTACATTTAGTATATTTAATAAAAACAGAATTTAGTTTTATTTAAAGCTATGATAAAAAATAATTTAGCCTTTAAATATGACCAAAGCAGATTTACAAACTAAAATATAAATGTTACCCTGGGTCCACATTAGAAAGCATATTTCACTAGGAGCAAACAGTTTCTGGCTGGCAGGGAATTAGTAGACTGGGCTTCATTTAAAAGGTATTGCAAAGAACTTCCTGCCTGTTAATTTAAGCGGTGGGATAAACTGTCCTGTCTCCTGCAAGGTGAAAGATGCTTCCCAAACCTTAATGAACATCTTTCTGAATAACAGTGAACAAACGTAGCTGTATACCATGGAAGACTGATTAAGTTGGGGAGGACATTACCTTTTCATCCAGGCTTTCCTCTCCTGTACTTTGCCACTGAGATTGAACTAGCTAGTGTCCACGGCACATGCAAAGACAGCTTTGCTCAAAGCTTGTGTCCTGTAAATTCAGATAGAATTGTTTACCCCAGAAGCTTTTTATCTGAATTTTTTCTAGTGATTATGGAGTTGTCACATACATTTAGCTGTATTACAACATATTTAATTCATTGGAGCAATTGAAAGAAATTATTGTTGACTAAAATTATATTTCAAATGGAAAGTACAATTTTGTATTCATACGCATTTCAGTGTAAACTTTGATTTCTCATTATTTACAGTTCTACTGTATTTATGAACAGAAAGTCTGTTAGTGTTGTCCTTATTAGATTTAGTCACATCTCAAGTATCTCACTTTTGATTCATATCCTTGAAAACAATATAAATTACTAAATAAAATAATGTTACACAACAATAAATCCATATTATAAATTAGTACCCATACCATGCCTATAGAACAATAGAGATTGTTCTATATCAGTGTCACTTACTTTACTCTCATTTATGGAGTGTATTTATTAGTATCAAATAGACTTCGATAACCTTTTTGTAGATGTCTCTCTTCTGTATTTGAACAGAATAGAATAATTATATTCTCTAAAGGCAAAACATGTTACAATAAGATTGCAAGTGCAAAAGATTTCAAAAGCAAAGAACTGAAATCAAAGTCTAAGGAGAATATTATTTGTAGCAATGGAAGTTTGCTTTAAACACTGTTGCTTTTTATCCTCTGATAAAATAAATAATAATTAAAAATTCATTGCAATCTTGTGTAGAGTTTTCATCAATGTTTTATAAATCATAAATATCTTTTAAAGTCATAACTAATCTTTTAATTTGATTTTATAGATTAGTTTCGTGTTTTTAAATTAGTTTGATTCATGGACTTAAAACTACTCTGCAATGCAAATTATTTAATTTAGTTTAATATTTTAATTGGGATTATACAAATGCTAAAATTTCATAAAGCTTAAGTAAAAAACATGTGTTTATATTCTCAATAAAAATAAATATCCGCATTTTATTTAACAACCATGAAAATCAGAGTACATAAAACCTAAATAGTTTCAGAACAGCCTAATAAGTTACTTATTGTAAAATAATATAATGATTCATTTTTATAAGAGGCTATGACTTAAATTATGAACATTTTATTAAGACTTTGATCAACTATTTGAAAAAGACAAAAAGACATTAAAAACAAAATCAAGAAGATTTTTGGTAAATATGTGTGGATAAAATTTTATATACAAGTTGATATGGTATTGAATGATTATGAGATACAATTGACATTAAGATCAAAGTCCTATACAAACTTTTAATATTTTTATTAATTTTGGGACTAAAAAAATTAAAGCAACTATACTTAGAAATATACTGATAAATATCAGGTTGAATATATGTATTATCATTATAGCAGAGATAATTTCATTATCTGCTAGTGTCAGTAATGGAATGTAAGTTTGATATATCTTAGCTGAAAGCTTTCGGTGAGATGCATTTTTTTAAGTGACCCAAAGACTTTGGTCCATGCCACTGATATGTAATACCTACACATACCAGAAGCCTTAAAATCTTAAAAGGTACTAATTTACACTATGCTGCAAATATTCTGTAATGTGTTTATCTACACATGTGCACTAAGCAGAAGCTTGTTACTAAATTATCTTTTCTTTGTACAACAGCAAAATATATATAATTTGAACAAATATTATAACTGTAATATGTAATTTGCATATATAATTTGAAGAAATATTATATATAATTGAATATTTAATTTGAAGAAATATTATAACTGCAATCTTCTTTGATCAAGTGGTGTCAAAAGACTTCCAAAGTTTCAGAGATATTATTTTGGTATTTTAAAAAATGGTGCTGTAAAATAATAAAAAAAATTTAAATGATGATGTGATTAGTTGCTTAGTTTGGAATGGAGGTTTAGGTAGACTACTATCTATCTCCAAATAAAAGTAAATACAAAGGTAAAATTATTCTTTCACTTTTAATTCTTTTTAAAGAGAATAAGTAGAGACTTTTACACCTGTTCATATGATATTATGTCCTTCTAGTTACCTGACATCCATACATTTTTATCATATTATAAGGAAAGACTGGGTTATCTCCAAGAAAATAAATATATATTTTTGCCCAATTAATAATAAGAAGAATCCAGCTAAGAACAAAAAAAGAAAACCAATAATCTAAGGTGTGAGAATTAACATTGATTTATAACACAAAAATTTGCAATTTTTATAATTACCAGGCCCCAGCCTTAAATAAAAAGAATTATTGAGCAAATTCTTTAGTTTGTCTTAACCAATGTTCGTCTATATATAATTTAGGTAAGAACATTTGTATATTTGTTGAAAAATATTATATTAAGATAAATAATATAAAGATAGTAAAGTATCCAGAAATGACCCCAGAGTAATTACTAATTATTGTTGGTTTTACTAATAATTTTCTGATTAATATCCTTATGAAGATTATTTCATTTGTTTTATTATCCAAAGTTTTCATCTAAGATGTGGCTTTTATGTAAGTAAACTATGTTGACATCTAAATACAGGTTCATGTTTATATTACTAAGTATTCAGAGTTTATTTTGAAGCATTAAGAACCTGAAATTTTCACCATCTACAGAAAAGAATATTTAAATTTCCCACATATGGTATATAAGGAAACGGATTAATTTCATCTCTGAAGAGGATAATGTTTCCAGTTTAGTAAATCAGATAGAGAAGACTGAGTATCACATGATAGCTCTTATATAAGAAATCCAAAGTATAAGTAAATTAGAGAACAGAATAAAAGATAGATGATATGAAAGGGGAACATAGAACTTTTGAAAATGAGAAAGGGATCAAGTGATGGAAGGAACACAAGGAAGGAGTGGAGAAAAGAACAAAAAAGAATTAAGATGTGTTATGTGCAGATACCAATTCCCCAGGTTGACTACAGACATACACTAGTAAAAAGGGGAACTCAGCATACATAATAATAAGGAATTGTAGTAGCATAATTAGAGAAACAAATACTAAGTTGAAATTACTGAAATGAATTTTACTGACAGTAATTAAGGTAACACATCATTATGAAAAGACTGATGACTACATAATCATGACAATAAGTGAAAATCAGAATTGATTTAAAACTTTCCTAAATAATGAACAAAATCTGGTTCCAGTATTCCATTACTGGAGTAGTATACTGAGTAGTATTCCATTGTATAAAAATACCACAGAAAATAGAAAGTTCCTTTTTAAGGCAGTCAACTGGGAGAAATCATAGATTGTGAACAAATTTAAGACTTCATATCAACTCATTCCTGTCTCCCTGGCTCTCAGAACTAATAGATACTCATAAGAAGTGATTCCTAAAAATTTTGGGGAGGTACTGAATTTTACTTGTATTTCTTTTTTTTGAAGAAAAAGAAAGAAAGAAAGAAGAAAGAAAGAAGAAAGAAAGAAGAAAGAAAGAAAGAAAGAAGAAAGAAAGAAAGAAAGAAAATAGAAAAAAGGTAGAATAATACAAAATTTTAAAAAGAAATTAAATCACTAGTTGATTCATTACATATTCTCATCTTAAAAAATGGTTGTTAAAGTTACAAAATCAAAGCATAAAAAGTGGCTACAAACTCAAACATTGACAGTGCAAACCATTCTATTCAATGATGTAACAGAAATTTGGCAATATGGTCATGTATCTTACACACTTATACATACCATTTTATCCTTTAGAGCACTTTCCTTCCCTTTTACATTTACAATATCTATTATACATTTTGGATCTTAGTACTCTGTCAGTTTTTATTATCTTTTACACTAGACAGACAATGTGAGATTTACTAATGTGAGTCTTGTTTATTTCACTAATGAAGATATTCTCAAGTTGCCTCCATTTATGTATAAAGGCCTCAAGATCATCCTTTTTATAGCTGAGTATATTCCATTGTATAAAAATACCACATCTTTTTCATCCACTTCATGGCTGATGGGTATTTTGGTTGCTTCCAAGATTTAGCTATTACAAAGTGTGCTGCTGTAAACATAGGTGCACATATATCACTGTGATATGACCTTTTCAATTTTTCTGGGAATATACCCGGGGGGGGGGGATAGCTGGATTGAATGGAGCTTCCAATCCTAGGTTGTTGAGGAATCTCTATACTGATTTCCACAGAGGCTGTACCAGTCTACACTCCCACCAACAGAGGAGAAGTGTTCCTTTTCCTCCACAGCCTCACCAACATTTGTTGTCTGTTGATTTCTTGATGGCAGACATTCTTTCCAGGGTGAGATGAAATCTCAGTGCTGTTTTAATTTGCATTTCTCGAATTATCAGTGATGGTGAACATTTCTTCATGTATTTATATGCCATTTATATATCTTCATCTGAGAATTGCATGTTTATCTCAGATGCCCATTTTTGGAGAGAGTCTTTGTATTTGGGGTTCTTGATGCTTTGATAAAGATCAATCTGTATATTTTCTGGATATAAGTTCTTTGAGGGATGGCTAAAATTATTCCACATTCTGTGGGTTTTCTTTGCACTTTGTTGGTTATTTCTTTTGAAGTGCAAAAATTTTTAGTAATATGAGATCCCAGTTGTTGGTTCTTTTAAGTATTTTCCATGCAGTTTGCATTTTATTCATGAATTCTCTGCCTACCCCTATGGCTCCAAGATTTCTACCTACCTTGTGCTCCAGTAGATTTAGTGTTTCTGTTTTAATATTTAGATCCTTGATCTATTTTGACTTTCATTTAGTGTATAGTGATAGGCTAGGGTCTAGGTGCAGTCTTCGGCATGTGGAAAGCCAATTTTTCCAACACCATCTATTAAAGAGGCTATCTTTTTTTCCAGTGAACATTTTGGTAAAATATAAGGTGGCTGAGTGCCTTTGTAATAGTGTTTGCAACTTTTATCCTATTCCATTGATCCTCAGGTCTATTTCTTTGACAGTACTATGTTGACTTAATTATTGTGGCTTTGTAGTATAGTTTCAAATCAAAAATCGAGATGCCTTCTGTCTTGTCTTTGTTGCCCAGAAATGCCTTTGCTATTTTATGTTTCTTCTGTTTCCAAATGAATTTTAGGAATATTTTCTCTATATCTGTAAGGTATGTTATCTGTAAGGTATGTTAATGGTATTTTGCTTGGGATTGCATTGAACCTGTATAACAGTTTTGGGAGTATGGCCATTTTCACAATGTTGGCTCTTGCCAACCAAGAGCAAGAAATACCTTCCATTTTCTAATATCCTCTTCAATATCTTTTTTAGACTAGTATAATTTTCAGCATATAGGTCTTTTACATTCCTCGTTAGGTTGATTCCTAAGTATTTCATTTTTTAGATGCTAGTGTGGAAGGTGATATTTCCATAATTTCTCTTGGTGAGGTTTTTGTTTGTGTACAACAATGCTATTGATATTTGAGTGTTGACTTTGGTTCAGCTATGCTGCTGAATTTGTTTATTACCTCTAGTAGTCTTTTAATGGAGTTTTTGGGGTTTTCTATATAAAGTCTCATGTCATCTGTAAATAGTGATAATTTAACTTACTTTCGTATCTTTATTCATTTTATTTTCCCCTCTTGTCTGATTGTTCTGGATAATATTTCTAGAACTATATTGGAGTGGTGATAGTGGATATCCTTGTCTTGTTCTTGATTTCAGAGTGAAGGTTTTCAGTTTTTGTCCATTTAGTATAAAGTTGGCTGTTGGTTTGTCATAAATGGCCCTTATGAGATTGAGTTATATACCATCTTTTCTGAGTTTACCTAGGGTTATTTTTTATCATAAACAGGTTTTGGACCTTATGAAAAGCTTTTTCTGCATCTTTTGAGATGATCATGTGATTTTTATTTTTGTCTCTGTTTATATGGTGAATTATATTTATTAATTTGCATGTGTTGAACCATCCCTGCATTCCTGGAATAAATCCCACTTGGTCTTGGAGCATAACCTACTTGATGATTTGCTGCATTCTATTTGTCAATATTTTATTGAGAAATGTTGAATCAATGTTTATTAATGAGATTGGCCTTTACTTCTCCTTCTTGGTTTGGTTTTTCCCTGGTTTTGGTATCAGAGTGATACTTGCCTACAAGAATGAGTTAGGGAGGGCTGCTTTTCTTTCAATTTCATTGAAGAGTTTAAGGAGTATTGGAATTAAATCTTCTCTAAATTTCTTATATAATACAGCCATGAATCCATCAGGACATGGGATTTTCTTTGTTGCTAAGCTTTTAGTCACATTTTCAATTTCAGTAGATGATATTGGGTTATTCAAAGTTGTTATATCTTCTTGGTTGAGCTTTGGTAGTTCATATGTTTATAGAAATCTGTCCATTTCCTCTGTGTTTTCCACCCTATGTGAATAGAGATTTTTCAAGGTAGGTGTTCATGATCTTTTTAATTTCCATGGGATCTGTAGTAACTTCCCTCTTTTCAGGCCTCATTGAGTGGATTTGGATTTTTATTTCTTCTTCTTAATAAGGTTGGCTAGCGATTTATCAATTTTGTTTATTCTCTCATAAAACAAGCTTTCTGATTTGTTAATATTATTTTGTTTTTTTAGTTTCAATTGCATTAATTTCTGCTCTAATCTTTACAATTTCCTTCCTCTATGACGTTTGGGTTTGACTTTCTCTTCCTTTTCTAGAAGCTTGAGGTGTAGCATTAGGTTATTCTATTTTCTTGATGTGAATGTTGCTATACATTTATTTTTTATGACTGCTTTCATTGAGTCTCACAGATTACAGTATATTGTATCTGCATTGTCATTGTACTGTAGGTATTTTTTAATTTCTTTTTTAACTTCATCTGTAACCCACTGGTTGTTGAGAAGGTTGTTATTTAATTTACATGTATTTATGCAGGTTTTGAAGCTTCTTTTGCCATTGTTTTCCAATTTCAGTGCTCTATAGTCAGATATTATGCATGGGATAATTTCAATACCTTTGCATTTACTTAATGACATTTTATGAATTAATATATGGCCTATTTTGGAGAGTGTCCCATGTGCATCTGAGAAGAATGTGCATTCTGATGTGGTTGGGTGGAATGCTCTATAAACATCCGCTAAATCCATTTGCTCATCTGTATGATTCAGTTCTGTTATTTTTTTAGTGATTTTTGTCTAGTTGATCAATGTCTTTGTGACAATGGGCTATTAATGTCTCCTATTACAATTGTGTTCTTGTGTATTTGGTTTTGTATGTCCGTTAGTATTTGTCATATAGTTGGGTGCTCCTGTATTTGGTGCCTATATATTTATAATTTTTAGTTCTTGCTTTTATGGTTTTCCACTTCCAAGTATGTAGTGGCCTTCTTTATCTCTTTTAATCATTTTATATTTGAAGTTCACAATGTCTGCAAATAGAATAGCTACTCCTGCTTTTTTCTGCGTTCTTGTTTCATGGAATACTATTTTCCATCCTTTGACTTTTAATTTGAGTTTCCTTTGCATCAGATGTGTTTCTTATATGCAGCATATTGTGGGATCCTTTTTCTTGATCCATTCTGTCAACCTGTTTCCTTTGATAGTTGAATTTGGCCCATTTACATTTAGGGATATCACTGATATGTACTGGTTCAACTTTGCCATCTTATGTTCCCGTTGTTGGTTTCCTGCTTTTCTCTTTTTTAATTTCTTGTCCACCCTCCTGGTTTCTTTCTGTTGTTGTTCTGGGGATTGTGGTTATTTTTTATCTCTACCTAACATGTCTTTCAATACTTTTTCTTGTGTTGGTTTGGTGTACATGCATTTCTTCAGTTGTTCTTTGTCATGTAAGTACCTTGCTTTTCCATTAAATTTGAAAGACAGTTTTGTTGGGTACATCAGTCTGGGTTGAAAAATGTTTTCTTTTAGGTTTGAAATACTTCACTCCAAGCTCATTTTAACCAGAAGTTTTGTGCTGAAGTCTGTCATGATTCTAATAGGCTTTCCTTGATAGGTGAGTTGTGTGTTTTGTCTAACAGCTTTTAGTATTCTGTTTCTATGCTGTATGTCTGGGATCTTAATTATTATATGCCTGCGTGTAGATATATATTGGTTGTGACTGTTTGGCATTCTATATTCCTCACTTACTTGCATGTCAGATTTTTTCCCATGCTTGGGAAATTTTCTGCTATTACTTCCTGTGAATAGTTTGCCTATGTCATTCATACTGACTCCTGCATCTTCATTGATGCCTATTAGTCTTATATTATTTCTCTTGGCATCATCTTTAAGTTGCTATAGTGCCATTTCATGCTGCTTTGTGGTTTTTATAAGTTCTACAATTTCATGATTGTTATCTGCAATCCTGTCCTCAAGGTCTGAAATTCTATCCTCAACTTCAGTCAAATAGTTTTGCCAGCTTTCAATTTTTGTTTCTTGGGTATCTCTTTGATTTTGTTCCATAGATTCTGCTTGTTTTCTACATTGTTCATTCAATGTTTCAATCAATTTCCCATGGTCTTGTATTTTTTGAATCTATTTCTTCTGTAGCTATGCTGAGCAACTCATTTACTATTGTTGTTATCTGTCTTTTTGTAAGAAATTATTTCTAATTTTATTTCCTTTATAGCCTCAAGGATTTGTTTCTTTACTCCATTTTCTATCTTTTCAGAGATTTCTGGTGATTACTTTTAAAAATCCATTATTTCACTGTCACCTGTTCTTGCTCCTGATGGACTAGATGTCTGAGATTTCATTTTGCTTTTTTGTTTTGTCATTTTCACTTTTTGGGCTAATACTTGGTTATTCAATCCTGATAGTCACAACTGTTGGTATCTTGGGTCTAACTATGTGGTTGATGTTTGTCTGATTGTTGGGTACTACAATGAATAGGAGGGCCAGTCAGCTGAATTTCTCCTGTGGGTCCTGTTGGGTGAGTTCTGTATTCTATCTAGGCTGACTAGCCCAGGAGTATTGATGTAAGTCAACCATTAGTTCCTGCAGTTGCTATGTCATCAGGTTTTTACAGGTCATCAGATTTCCCTGTCTATCATGTTTGTCTTGGTTGAGACCCTACTGTGTCACTGAGTGTCTCATAAGCCCTTTTAATTTTCTCCAAGTTGGGAGAGCCCTTGTTGGCACACTCCTCAAACTACCTGATGTTCTCTGTGTGGAGGAAGGCATCACCTACTCTCTTGTCAAGCTCTCCAATGTCTTACTGCAGGACAGAGCTTCCTTTCTGCTTCTCTTTACCCTCTGAAGGCCTCAGTTTTAGGGCCAAACTCACCTTAGTGACTGGAACCTGCTGAAGTCTTCTGTCTGGGTGAGGAGTTACTGAATCTCCCATCAAACAAGCATGGTTAATCCACTGCAGTTCAAGGTTCTGGGGGTCAGTGGGAGCCAAACATCCACAGCAGTACTTGCTCTAACAGATAGGAAGTATAGCTGAGGGCAGCAGGCCGAGCTGGTTGTGGCAGTCCTCTGGGCACAGGCATGATGGGGTGGTCCTAGCTGAGGTGGGCATGGCAGTCCTCCATTCTGGTGCATGGGAGTGTACCAGGCCTCTGGGCACAGGCACAGCACAGTGGTGGCATTTTTCAGCTATTTCTCCAGTGAGGCCTGCTGTGAAGCACTGAGTGTACCAGTGTCTTCCATGCTGCAAACTGATTTCTGAAAACTTAACATGAGATGAGGCATTGTATGTTCGCCCCACCCCTGGGCAGGTGCAGCACTCACATCTCCAATCCCATTTCTAGACAACAAACCAATCAAAACATTAGTTTCAGCCACCTCCATGACTGCATGAGTCTTGGGGAGGGCACCTAGACACAAACCATAAAAATTCTCCTTTTGTAGATTGCAAACAAAGTACAATCATATAGTGTATATCTGCCAATGTCCAGCTTATCGCACTTATCAAATAAAAGTAATTTTCAAATATTCAATTTATGTGGTTAATTGGGGCCTCTGAATCTCTGAACTTCAACAAAATGTTTTTAAAGGAGAAGTTTTGTGGGAAAATATCATCAATTATATAATAAAATATTTTCATATTTAATCTAATGTCCAAAATCAAGTTTTAGGACTACTTTCTGAAAAAAGAAAACAATAAAACAAAAGAGATACGTTCACACACATGATTAGGTTCTAGAACATATCATCTTTCATGCATTATTTAGTGTGTAATGTGGTTTGTTTTGTTAGTATGATGTTTTCATACTCTATCCACTTGGGTTATTTTTAATCCTTTAGGATTGACTAATACACAACTGTGCATTTATACCACATATCCTTCGTTATTCACAAGCATCTAGGATAATGCTATAAACTGGCTGTCATGATTTGTGTGTTCTTCCTGTGTTTTCCTGTTATTTTCAAAGTTTTGGACCATAGTTTTAGATCTTTGATTCATTTTGTGCTGATTTTTGCAGGGTGAGTACCAGGGATCTAATTTCAATTGTATGCATGTAGTTAGTTTTTATTTATCTTTATTAAGGAGGCTTTCTACTCAACGTAAATTTTGCTACCTTTATCAAAAATAAGAGGACTGTGGATATGTAGGTCATCCATTCGATAACATTGGTCAGCACACCTATTTTTATGCAACAAGTATGATGCTTCTGTCAGAAGGTATTGTGGTATATTATAAAATCAGGTAATATGGTGCTCATGAATTTTGACTATTCAGGATTTTCTACACAATCATTTTAGTATATTTTTTAGTTCTGTGAGGAATTATTTCTGTATTTTAACAGGTATTGATTTATATCCATCAAGTGCTTTTCAGGGACATTTTAAAAATACTAATTGTCTCCTCATTCATAAACATGGGAGATCTTTCCATTTTTAATGTTTTATGCAATTTCTTCAGTGTTTTATAATTTGCATTATATTTATTTTTTAATTCCCTTATTGTACCTTTTTTCTTTAGCTATTTTGAATTATTTTACCAGTTTTATTCTAAGATATTTATTATTGGAACACAGAAAATCTAAAAATTATTGTATATTTATTTTGTATATTGCTTCTATAGAGCATATTTTATCAGTCATAAGTGAATTTACATGATATTGCCATTAAATATTTCTTAGTGGTGGTGTTTTACTATCTATTCAGTGTTTTCATATGGAGAGTTGTGTTTCTCCAAAGCTTGAATTTGTCTTTCCTTATTAGCCACAATTGGAGGCTTTAGTACTGCCTGGATATGATAGTTAATGGATTGTGTCAACTTGCATAGGAAATGCCCTACTGATAAGGCTGAGGGTATTGCACTCCTAGATTCCAATGAAGTTATTTTCCTGTAGGAAGAGATTACCCTACTCACAGTGGTGAAATAATGCTCCCCCTAACCATATGCCTTGTGGCGTGGTCTCTCCTAGTATACCTGAGAAAACTAATCCTACACTGACCAAGCATAATAATGCTGACACTCTTCCAGGCCCATCCTCACCACCCACTTTTACCTATATGTCTACAACCAGACTCAAATTGCAAGTGATCCTAAGAATGAAGCACATAGTGTAACTCATGAGAAGGTCTGCTAATCTATCAAAGAATTTCTTGATAAGCAGAGGTCTGATGAGCAAATATGAGAATGGATCTTATGGGTGTAGTATAAGAGTGGCAAAAAAAAGGAACAAGGGACATTTGTGATGATGGAAATATTTTATCAATTTCAACATTCTGACTGTGATAATGATCTATATATTTTGCAAGAAATTAACACGAGAAATGAAAGTGTTCACTGTATCTCTGCATTATTTGTTCCACTACATTATGAGCTAAATTATCTTAAAATAAAGCTTATTTTATATAGTAAAAATGCCTAAATGGAATATGTTCAGGTAAAGTAAATTGAGAATAGAGTAGGTACACACAAACACAGGTTGATTTTTCCTATTAAAAATTTAAACTCCAATAAATCTTAATGCATATTTCTTTTTCATCTTTTTTGCACTTAATTTTTTTGGAAACTTTACAGAAGGTTGAATAGAAAAACATTTCTCTTTGAATAACATATAAATGTAGATATTCCTCTAAACACAGAAAAGAAATTGATGCATATCAAAAATTTAAAAGTTGGTGATTAATATAAATGCTTGTGAACAAATACAGATGAATGGAAAATAATGAGTACCAGTTAATTTTTACTAACATTATTTTTATTTGGTAAATCACACTTGTATACATTAGATGGACTACAATGTGTTTTTATATAAGTATTATTATAGGATAAATTAAAATGATCTTTAACAGAGCCTTCACTTAAATTATTTTTTTGGTTAGGCATAGGCATTTGAATATTCTTTTACTTATTTTCAAATATACACTAAGTTGTTATTTAATATTATCACCTTGCAATTCTTCTTGATTAACTGAAATTTAATGTCATTTGATCATAAATCACTCATTTCCTAACAATTTTACACTATGAATTCTTGTCTTGATTACTTTTTCTCTCATTGTTGAGACAGACTACCTGACACCGAAACATGAAGTTTTCTTACAGTTTTGGAGGTTTCATTCCATACTCAACTGGCTCCAAGGCTGTATGACATGGTTTAGGGGCAACCATTCATGAAAGCCTCAAATGACAAGAGCTAAAGAACAGAAAAGAGGAGAAAGCACAGGAATATATACACACAGAAACACACCTACATAGTCCTTGAAAAAACTGAAATTAGCTATTGAGTAGGTTTGGTAGCTCAATGTTCTTACATTATTAATAAAATATAGAATTTGTAAAAGCATTTATCTTTTTAATTATGTTAAATATATTTCATATAAATAATAATTCCACTGTTGTTAAAGAAAAATGAGAATTTGAAGTCCAATAAATTGGTTATTTAATGCCCTTATTCTTCATAAGACTATTCAGTGTATAATTTTAAATATTTTTTATTATGAATTAGTATTTAGCAACATAGACCCTCAGTACTTTGTTCTACGTGATCACTACAGAGTGATTCTCAGTAAAATACAAGTTGATTACAAGGAAATTAATAATGAGATTTAAATTCTAGTAATGTTTAATATTACTTTACAAAAAATAAACATATAAAAATTTATAATGGAAATAGATCAGTTCCATTAAGCTAATACCTACTTAACTAAAGATACTGTTCATCTGACAAATATTTGGTTTTAGACAAGTTATTCCATCTGTTTTATAACTGTTAAAATTTGTTTTAAAATTATAATTTTAAATGATAAAAAGCATTTAGAGACTAAAATTTTATCACATTTGCACAGTTTTAGTTAATTATCTATGCTTTAATTACATTTTTTCTAAACTGCATAATACAATGTGATCATTTAGACAATTTGTGAATGATTTTCATAAATGGTTTGAGGGCAATAACATTATTATGAAATAATAAATCAGAACAACTACAGCACTTTGTTTAGTTAAATTTGACACCATACACCAATTTCAACTTAAAATATTGTATTTTAATTAAAAATAAGCACCTAAATATGATTGCTGCTCAAAAAATTAACATTGCTATCATATCTCATTTTGTTTTTAGCTTTTTTCACATTATTTTCTATTAGCATCCTATCAGTATCAAGAAAGCAACACATATGGAGTCAAGATTATGATAAATAGTCAAGATTATGATAATAAACAAAATGAGTACTTAATCATGTAGATTGAATTTTAGATAATTACTGAAGAGTAATTCAAGTTATATTGGATTCTAAAAGTCATAAAACATCAAGTAATCAAATATAACAACAAATTTATTATGATATTTATTTTGATAGGTTAATTGAGGCCATTTACATTTATTAATACCACTGATATGTACTGGCTCGACTCTGCCATGTTATGTTCCAGTTGTTTTCTTTCTGCCTCCCTCTTGTTTAATTGCTTGTCTTACCTGGTGGTTTCTTTCTGTTGTCATTTTGGGGATTGTGGTCATCTTTATTTTTATGTAGTATATCTTTCAATATTCTTTCTAGGGTTGGTTTGGTGGACATAAATTTCTTGAGCTATTCTTTGTCAGGGAAGTATCTTATTTCTCCATTAAATTTGAATGAAAGTTTTGCTGGGTCCATCAATCTGAGTTGAAAGTTGTTTTCTTTCAGGGCTTGAAATACCTCTTCCAAGCTTGTCTTGACTTGAGGGTTTGTACTGAAAAGTCTGCCATGATTCTAATGGGCTTTCCTTGATAGGTGAGTTGTGTCATTTCTCTAAAAACTTTAGTATTCTGTTTTTATGCTGCATATCTGTGATGTTAATTATTATATGTCTAGATGTAGATTTATGTTGATTGTGATTGTTTGGTGTTGTATATGCCTCACTTATCTGTATATAACATTTTTTCCCCAAGTTTGGGAAATTTTCTGCAGAGTAATTCTCTGAATATTTTTGTTATGTCATTTGCATTGACTCCTGCATCTTCACTGATACCTATTAATCTTATATTGTTTCTTTTGACATTATATTGAAGCTTATGGATTGTCACTTCATGCTGTTTTGTCATTTTTAAGAGTTCTATCCTTTCGTGATCGCTAATTGTGATATTGTCTTCAAGGTCCAAAATTCTATCCTCAGTTTCATTTAAATGGTTTCGCCAGCTTTCAATAGAATTTTTTGTTTCTTGGATGCCTCTTTGAGTTTGTTTCATGTTTCCTGCTTATTTTCTATATTGTTCCTTCAAGATTTCAATCAGTTACCCATGCTCTTGTACTTTTTTTAAATGTATTTTTTCTCTACCTGTGCTGAGCAACTCTTTCACTAAGGTTATTTCTGTTTTTACATGAGAAATTACATCTAATTTGAGTTCCTCTATAGCCTCATGGATTTTTTTTAATTTTTTTTATTTCACTTGCTATCTTCAGAGATTTCTGGCAAAATGCCTGGCACCAATGCCCAAAACTAAAATCTAAATGAATCAAAGATCTTGATATTAAAAAGAAACACTAAATCTACTGAAAGATAAGGTAGGTAGAAATCTTGTAGTCATATGGTTAGGCAGAGAATTCATGAACAAAATGCAAACTGCATGGGAAACACTTTGAAGAATCAACAACTGGGATTTCATATCATTGAAAAGTTTCTGCACTTCAAAAGAAATCACCAACTGAGTGAAAAGCAAACCCACAAAATGAAAAAGAATTATAGCCAGAATTATAGTCTCAGATAAAGACTTATATCCAGAACATATAAAGAACTGAAAAACATCAAGCACCCCAAATTCAAAGGCCCTCTTCACAAATGAGCATCAGAGATGAACACACAGTTCTAAGATGAAGATATGCAAATGACAAATACATGAAGAAATGTTCACCATCACTGGTTATTTGAGAAATGCAAAATAAAACAGTATTGAGATTTCATCTCACTCAGAATGAATGGCTACCATCAAGAAATCAACTGATAACAAATGTTGGTGAGGATGGAGAGAAAAAAGAACAGTACCCTACTGTTGATGGGAGTGTAGACTGGTGCAACCACTACGGAAATCTGTATGGAGATGTCTCAGAAGACAAAGATTGGAAGTTTCATTCAATCCAGCTATTCTCCTCCTGGGTGTTGTCCTAGAAAAACAAAATGTCATGTCACAGTGATATATGTGCACCCATGTTCATAGTAGCACAGTTTGTAATAGGTAAATGTTGGAAACAACCAAAATGCCCATCAACTGCAGAGTTGATAAAAGAGTGGATAAAAAGGATATAGTATTTTTATACAATAGAATATTACTCAGCTATAAAAATGGATGATCTTGAGACCTTCATTGGTAAATGGAGGCAACTTAAAACTATTCTTATGAGTAACAAAACTCAAACTGTGTAATTGCTATTGTAAAAAAGAGTGGAAAAGAATGTGCTCTAAAGGTTGTAACTGCATGTATCTTTAAGTATGTAAGAAAGATATGCATATTACTAAGTTTTTGTTGGATCATTGAGCAGAAATGTTTGCAGTCTCACTGTTTGAATGTCTATTTTGTAAGCTTTAGTTTTGTAACTTGTACAACTATTTGTAAGATGTCAGTATGTAATTTATCAACTAGTGATTTCTTATTTTTTCTGAAATTCTGTATTATTTCCATACTTTTTTCTATTTTGCTTTTTTTCTTTAAGTAAAATTTTTTAAAAGTACCTATACAAAATATGCCACCAGATAATATAGCAATCCTCTCTTGACAAAACATGTTTTCAGTAAATATATGTCCAATTCATAAATCTATTTTATAGGTAATGTCTTCACACTATTAAAATAAATAAATACACTAAGCTTTTGTGAAATAAAAATAAAATATTAGTATTATTGTCAGAGTTCACAATTAATTATACTTCATTCATGTGAGAGAGAATGATTTACTGAAATAGTCGTAAAAAATACTATATAAGGCTTCCCACTGTCCTCCAAATATATAACCTTGTGTAACCATAAAAGGGTAAATGTATCCATGTGATATTTTGGTATACTAAATTAAGACTTTGAAAAACTGAAAGCCTATTTTTCAACTACCTATATTTGATAAAAAATTAAATTATATCTTAACAGAAAAATGTATATATATATATATATACACACACACACACACACATATATATCTTACCATTTCCACCAGAATATGGAGTACTTAAAATGTCATATATTAAGAATCAGCTAATTTAAATGAGCTACTTTTTAAATTAATCAATACAAACAATATAAGTATTTATATAGTATTTTGGTGCTTTTTAAAATTATCAACCTCACTATTGGTATATCTATATCTTTTTTGTTTGTTTGTTTTATACTGGAAATCAAACTCACAGCCTCGTGCTTTCCAGGCAGGCACTTGTGCCACTGTGCTATGTCCCCAGCACTTATATATTTATATTTAAACAAAACAAAAATAACTTAGTTTTTAAACCGGCAGAAGTGGTAATATTGATGGATGACAACTTTTACATGTTTTTTTTCTTTTTTTTTTTAGTGCTTGGGATTAAACTCAAGGCCTCTGCATATTGTTACATTCTCCGTGCTTATTCATTTATTTATTGAAAATATATTTTACTTTATTCATTTTATTGTAAGACAAAGTCTTATATACCACTAGGTTGCCCAGATGGGCCTTGAAATTGTGACCCTCGTGTTTCAGTCTCAGAATTGTGCAACTACAGAAATGAACCACTACACCCTCCTGGGGTTAATTTTTGATGTATTTACTTTTTATCCTCATAAATTTGTTCTTTCAAGAGGACACAAACATCTCACTTTGAGAATGTAGATTTTCAACTAATATTTTTTTTCTTTGCTGCCATTATGCTAGTGTTCTGTTGACTAAAAAATAGAGGTTAAGAATATCTACTTTGTCATTCAGAAGTTTACACTAATCAGAAACCCAGACTATAAATAAAAGGTGTCACTATAAATTATGTATTTTTTTGATAGGGATGTGTGGAAGGTGCTAAAAGCATCTGGCAACTGGATTTATTTCTGAAAGTCAGCAGACCTTTGCAGAATATTGTAACTTTGCCCTAAGAATTGAAAGAGGGTAAGAAATCCAGCCAATGAAGAATCAATATTGAAAAGTCCTACTAGGCAAAAGAAAGGGATGTAGTGAGTTTCTCATCAAGTATATATTCAGCATCCTCCATTACTACCATAGTTGGCAATTTACATCAAAAAAAGTAAGAGGTGCAGAATTGCACAGATGTAGCCCCTCAGGACAATCATTATGAATGAGTGGTGTGTGCTAATTTATGTTGCAGCTTGCTATCCGCTCTCCCTCTTCCACACACGTTGGTTGCCAGCTATGGATGTGTATGTCTCACTATAAGCTCATTTAAATATCTGCAGCTCCAATCTTTCTCTATTTAACAATGAATTAAATTTATACTCTATAAATGCACCACAAATATGTCAGTAGAAGGGAGCTACATCTATATCCAGATACATAATGAAAAGTGATATGAAGAACCATTACTTCTGAGGTTCCAGAATTTTCAGCTGATATTATTTTCCCAATCTCCAATATAGCCACGTAACCTGTATCAGCCAGACTAAGTAGATTAAATATACAATGATAAAAATGTAAGTAATACATATGCATATTTTAAGTGACAAGTGCCAAACGGTGGACAACAGATCAGTTTATGCAACATGAGAGAAAACAACACAGACACTTCCTGGCAAATGGAATGAATTCTTGGGCCTTAAAACTGACTAATTCTAATTATAGTTTGGAGAAAATATTTACTTGTCTATACATAGCCATGACTGTTTTAGAGGCCAGAAATTTTGGGAGAAGAAAGCAAGATTTTACTGTCATTTGCAAACCCATAGATGATATGAAGTATTAGGAATTTCCTTAGTGTAATAATCACCACTACTTTGTAACATCATTAGCGATACAATTGTGTTTATATACTTAGCTGTAGTTTCATGTTATTTTAAGCATTATCTAGCACTCACTTCAGAATCCTCTTTTGTAGATATTTTTCTTTTGAGTAAGGACCTAGCCCTCCAGGTTTTTGTACCTAATTACCAGCAGATATGAGAACTTTATCATGGTTATTTCTGTTCTTGGTTGAATTATTATGGCCTTAATTACTGTAAAAATCAAATCATGGTCTCAAATTTCAGCCTTCTTGTTTTTGCTTGTTGACAGATGATATCTGTAACAGAATGCTGTATTAAGGCATAGGAGGGGGACCTGATTACAATGATTAAAGGTTATTTCTCTGGTTATTTTAGATGAACCTCATTGTTAGGAAACTTTAAGAGCTTTATAGTTACTCTCTTTGACAGTATTTTCTCACAAATACTAGTCTATTAAAAATTATATAGATGCTTTAAAGGAAAAAAATCCTCCAAATAGAAGCACAGAGGTGGAACTTTGGAGTTAAGTTTTTCTTGTTTAAACTTGGCTTCACTACATACTAGATGAGGCATTTTGGCAAGAAAATGCATCATTGATGCCCTGGATTTCTTTTCCATGCCACAATATTTTCATATTTTAGAGGTTTTGTGAGAAATAAACAATAAGTGTAGAACATTTGGAGAACATCCAGGCAAGTAGTCATTGTCACACATGTGTTAACTGCTCATTACTACCTCTGTCATTCTAACAAATAAAGACCTGGCAAAGGCAGGCCGTGTTTCTCATAGGAAGGGACAACTGAACTGAAATACAAGATATGTGAAGTTTAAATATGTAGGAAAAAAGTTAATTTCCTCAAAAAACATGAATTTATGGAGAAATTGAATGATCACTCTTGAAAAAATATGAACATATAAAAATATAATACAGAATTGAGATGTGTAGAAGTCATGTAACACAGGTAATGAGATATAACATGAAAAAATATTATTTAATATTTCAGGAATAATAAACACCATTCAATTTTTTGATATAAATGTCAACCTGGTAAATTTTGAGCTTAAAATTGCACTCACTGTATTGTAAAGCATACATTTAGTTCTACACAACTACTACGAAGCTAATATTTGTAAAATAAGCTTAGTAAAAACAAAAGAACAGTATCATAGAGGTTTATTCTGTGAAGAGGAAATTATGACTGTAGCAACTGAGGAGAATCTAAAGTAATAGAATAGGTATAGACTTTTAAAAAACAGAAGTTGCATATTGATTATGAAGAACTTTGAGCAGGAAGTGATTTAACTGAATTTACTTAGAAAAATTACACTGGAATTAATTTTCATCAAATTATAAAATAATTTCTTCAAAAATTAGTAACTGAACATTTACCAGTATAAGTTAAAATCAAACTTTTAACTTTTTAACTTACTAGTGTAAGTTAAAATCAAATTGCATAATACAAGTAAATACAAAAGGAGATACAGAGAATAATTCTAGGACATTATTATTATAATTTTAATGAGAAAAATGTTTTAATTTAAAATATTGGAAGAGCATTGAAGATAATTTAGGGGACAAAATTCTGTATCAGTAGCATTTGGTGCTTAACTGTGAGTGTGTGTATATGTGCTTTGGTTTTAATTTTAACCGGGGGATTGAACTTCTCATTGAGATGGATCCTCACACATACTTTTTTTTTTTTACAAGCTCTCTCCAATGTATTGAATAACATGGATTGAGTTCAGAATTGCAGTCTTCTTCCTCAGCATTCCACAGTTCTGGGATGAAACATGTGAGTAAACTGATTTTAGTATAAAATACATGATCTTGAAGCTTAAAATTGCACTCATTTTTATTCAATCATTTTAAAATAACTTTGTTTTAATATCTGAGCATTATATTTTATGCCATCTTACCTTAAGAGTCTACATTTTACATCCTAAGTACTTTTAACATTTAACAATTCTCTAAAAACATTTAAACATTGGAATTATTGAAAAAAATTCAGTTCTTTCCCAGTGAGTTAAAGAACCCACTCTGTCTTTTATCTTCTCCTTGTGTAGTCAAAGGGGAAAAATATTTCCCTGGCAAATGGTAACACCTACAATTTGACATGGGAATTTTCATTCTGTTCCTCCTGAAATACTTTGGTGTGCTAGATTTTCTTTCATTCATATCATCTTTTTCTTTTTTATTTTATCATCTACATAAATATGATGATAATCGTATAACCTGCCTACCACAAAACAAAACAAACCCAAAATGGAAACCTTATCTTGACATTCATACATAGCTACACAATTTTTAGTTGTTAATTTCTAAATAATTTTGTAGACTGCTTCTTTTTGCTCAAACCCTAATAATTTTACAATGTAAATTGACTTCACATCCACCAATCCATAAAATTATTTTTATCTATATTGCTAATAATCTCTGCATTTAAAATTAAGTGGACCTACTTTGTCATGTCTTATGCGGCTAATCTGTAAAATATATTTCATTACATCATCCTTTGACTGCCTTAATTCTTGGCAAAGCTAAAATAATTTATTCATAACTTTTCATGTTTTGTTTTCTGTACACAGTCTAGTACTGCAATATCATTTGCTTGTTACTTTTCTGTCATCTAATTTCTACGAAAGAATCTCAGTTCTGTGATTTCATGTTTCTTCTCCACATTTTCTTTTTGTGTAAGTGCTGCTTGTGCTCTGAGATCACACAAGCCTGGGAGAAAAGAATTGTTTAATATTTACATAAAATTAAGCAGGTTATTATTATTGTTGTTGTTGTTATTATTTTGCTACTAGGGATCAAACTTAGGACCTCGCAATTGCCAAGCAGGAGATTGTGCAACTGAGCTAAATTTCCAGCCCCTTAAGCATGTAGTTATTGAGGGCCCACTTGTATGTACATGAGTGACATACAAACAAAAAGAAATTTTAATATTCCATTGGAAAATTATAAACTAAACTATGACTAAAATTCTCATAATGCTGTTTCTGGATTACTGGTTCATCTTTGGCTCAAAAACCTAATGTAACTGTGCTATAATATTTTAAACATATTAATGGTAAAAATTAAAAGCAATTTAGTACATTTATATTAAATTACTAATATTGATATTAAAAATGACATTTAGAATCCTACTATTTTAACTAGTTGCAAAAACATTGCTAATTGTCATATTCTGAATAAGTGCAATTATCAATTTGAGTAACCCTTAAAACTGTAATGATTTCCAAAAATAGCTACATATTCCTTTCCATTTATTTGCAATATTGAATTTAAAGATAACACATGCTTCTAAACTAAAAAAAAAAGTTCTTCCATATGGTAATATTTGAGAAAGTAAACAGTGAATAGACAAGTTTCATTATTTTCAGTGTATATTATAATAGTAAATATATTAATTGATCAACATTGAAAGGAAAGTGTAAATTCAATAAATTTTCATTTTCTTTGAATTGGAATTACTTAGACTTTCTCACAAATAAAGTCTTACATCATTTTTATTGCTAATTATTTTTAAGTTAACAGTGTCTTGGGGAAACTATTTAACTTGTAAATATATAATTATCAAAGCTGTAACATAGTTAACCATATATTTTCTGAATGTTCTGTATATTTCAGTAAAAATAGTGAAGAATGGAAGAGGAATTACCAGTCTGTAATTTTAACATAGTGACTGTATTAATGCCTTCAAAAGCTAACACATTTTGTGTACTATAAACCAGGCATAGCTCTCCATGTTTTTTCCAGGTATCACATCACATGTATGAGCTAATTTTCTAAACTTTCTGCCCTGGGCACTTGATCTTGGGCTTTCCATGTGCTTTCTCCTATCTAACTTCTAGGCAAGTTCAGTCAATGAGCAGTATGACACTTAACAGAAGAGTGAAAACAGCGACTGTTTCATTCAGTCCTGGTAATTGTACTTTTTTGGTCCTCTCATACGTCCTCTCAAGATTGTCGTGTATGTACAACTCTTTCTAAAAAGAAAATTTCAACAACTGTATCTTGCCCTAGTTTTCGGAATTGCACTAGTATTATTGCTGATATTACTAGTCCTTAGGGGACTTAAATATCTCCTGTGAGTCTCCTTCATCCTTCTCATACATTTAAATAGCTCTATTATATCCACTTTATATCATTTTAGCTTGAGTGTATAAACTTATTTTTCCCTCTGAGACAACCACAAAGCAACAATTTAATATTACCAATAAACATTTGATGGAGATAGTTTATAATCTCCACTTCATAGATAAGAGTCACAGTACACAGGGTTTAAGCAATCCAGCTGTTACTGGATGGAATT
This sequence comes from Dolichotis patagonum, assembly GCA_004027295.1. NCBI lineage: Eukaryota > Metazoa > Chordata > Mammalia > Rodentia > Caviidae > Dolichotis > Dolichotis patagonum. The sequence goes on along the minus strand of PVJX010003035.1, from coordinate 17,953 downwards.
GAGATTTGAATTAGTCTGACACTAAATAAGATTTAATCAACAGCCACACATATATAGCACAAACGTACACACATATTGCAAAATTGAAATTATGTTAAGGTTATGGAATCATTTTAGTAACTTTTCATAATAGAAAAAACAATTTAAAATTAGATCAACTGAATTGATGGTTCTAATGTCTCTAATAATGTCACCTAGGAAAGATTTTTGAAATGAGGACACAGACTAAGATATGACCATGCTTGTTCAAAGGCACAGAGTAGGATGACGTTTTCTAGTGACAGCTTTAAGAAACTCACGTAACTCATAATAAGTCATATGCGATTACATTAATCGTTTCTGGGTCACAGTAGACAGCAGTGAAAATAATTTAAGTGTTTCAAGCAGAATAGGTCAGGTGTCTTGTGAGACACACTTGGTGCTCTGGGACTCCACTAAAGATGGCCATTAGCAGCACAGGGTTGGGCTTCTCTGAGCAAAGGGGACTCAGCGCCTGCTCATGGCAGTCCGTAGTCAGATAATCTTTCTCCAAAACATAAAGGTCCCTCCGGACTTATAAATAATTACACATGATATGAATAATAGAATAGGATAAATCCTCTTAGATACCATCAATAACTGAAAGTTGGATTTTATACTAAAGTAAAACACTACAAAATTATCGATGTGTTTCTTGACAACTAATAATTAAAATAGAATTGAAAGGGCTGGGGATTTACCTCAGCGGCATAAGTGCCTGCCTGGCAAGCATGAGCTCATGAGTCCGATCCCTGGAACAAAAAAAAAAAAAAAGGAAAAAGAAAAGACAAAATAATCGATCCGCATCATTTTTCTGCTTGCTTGTGGCTAGTAATCCGAGGAAATCACTGGCTCCTGGGTAAGACTGCTTTTCTTCCCTGGTGCCGGAACTTCCTACCATCACTCTGGATTTCACTGAGAGGGAAAAATCTTTTCCTACATTTCTCAAATCTCACATCCTGCTGCAAAACTTACTGAAAGTTCAATAAAAATGACAGTGAATGATTCAGGTAAAAAGTTACATTTCTGCCTAAACATTTAAGTCCATTAAACACTCATGTGTTTATACATTTATAAAAATATATACAAAAGTCCAGAAAGTGAATTTTTTATTCATCCAGGATGAGACTTCATTGTTGGTATGGGCATTGTTTGAATCATAATTTATCAAAGGCTTTTCCTTTCCTCATTTTGTGACTTCTCCTTAGATTTTTATAAACCTTCCACTAAGAAAATCATTCAAACTTCATTGTCTCACTCAGTACTACACCTTTAGAATGCCTGTAGGATGCGTAGGGTTTGCATACACCAGCTTCCATTTGATGTCCCACACTGAGATTAAGTTAAAAAGTCCAAACTAGCATCACAATCTCTAACTTTCAAAAATATTTTACTCTGAAAAGTTTCATAGGGAAAAAGAAACTGTTCAAGAGAAAACGGTTTTACTAGATTTTCTAAACATAAAACCTTATAGAAGGGTGTAATAAAATAGTTAAGAAAAAAACTAAAGCACTATAATCCTTCCTGTTACCAAAACAAACGAGAGTCATGCTTGATTTTACACAATCCCATACTGGAACTGTCACCAAATTCAAACAATAGCCTGTATAACTTTGGAATCTAGTAACTTGTCTCCATCTTTGGCATAAATTTAAATTACTATCATCCTTCAGACTTATGTAATTGAGTGGTAATTTGTTTTATTTATACTCTGTGTCATTTCTCAATTATAATTACCTATGTACCAATTAACTTTTCAAAATCATCACTTATGTTACACCAGTGAAAATGAAACAAATACCAATTTTTTAAAAGGAAATAAGGTCCTGCACATCTTAACCTCTTCTTTTGCCTATTTTGTCCTTATTCTTCAAATACACTAATTTGTTCTATATAAATTTACTGTTAATTTCATTCCTTTCTCTCCAGTACCATTCCTGTTTTCTTTTGGAGAGATTACTCATGTTTATAGTGTAGTACTTCTATTGCAATCAATGTATAAACTCAATTATTACCATTATTTCCTCCAGGATACCTTTTCTAATCTCTAACAGAGAAATTCTTCTTTATAGTTCCCTTTTTCCATTTCTATTTTTATGTGTTTACTTGAGTTGTTATTTAATGACTATGTATGTTGCTCAATACACAAGTCCAATGTTAAAGGTTTTCATAGCTTAGTAATGTCCTCAACTTATAGACATTGATATTAATGTCTTGTATGTATTAATGTCTATTAGATATGTAAAATAATAAACAAATATACAGAAATTAAGCTATGTTTTTCTTCCTTGAAGACAATTTCATCTAAGTGACTGGTGTAAAATTTCAAACTATAATTCAAGTAAATATTTTATAAAAATATATGATATTTATCCATTTTAGCAAGCTGGATTTTTCAATGTTGTTATCTTCCTGTTGGATAACATTACTGCATCATCACCATTATTTTTATTTATACTCTTTAAAAAGTTGTGACCAGGAGGAAAACCTGTCTGGGAACCAGTGCTGTGTGTGGGCCACCACCAGACTAGGACCAGCCAGCCCCAAGCCATTTGTGTGAAACACCTAAGGCATCCACTAGGACCAGCCAGCCCCAAGCCATTTCACTTAGATGAAATTGTCTTCAAGGAAGAAAAACATAGCTTAACTTCTGTATATTTGTTTATTATTTTACATATCTAATAGACATTAATACATACAAGACATTAATATCAATGTCTATAAGTTGAGGACATTACTAAGCTATGAAAACCTTTAACATTGGACTTGTGTAAGGAGAGAGACTTGTGCAAGGAGAGAGAACATTGGACTTGTGCAAGGAGAGAGAACAAGACCACATCAGGAAGCAAACACAGTCTGGAACCAGTGCCGTGTGCAAGGCATTCCTACACTGGGGACAGCCCAACCCCAGGTCCTTTTGGCACATGGGCTGGCAAATAAGCGGTATCCCACTCCCAGTAAGTGACCAGCTGATTCAGAGAAACACAGACTGTGATGACAGCTATCAAGATGAAATACAAGTGGATGCCTTAGGTGTTTCACTTACTTTGCAGGTCTAAGGCTGTGGTCTGATCATTGGCTCAGAGGCCAGTGGTATACAGTGTAGCATCTAGGAAAGATCTCCTTCTGAGGGTTGTAGCCATTCTTAATTCACTATTGGCCTGTTATGAAGTGCTGCATTGTTTTCATTGTTTTGTTGGGTTGGGTCTTATTCTCTTGTTTTGTGTGATCATGTCAAATCTGATGACTAGAGCAGCTATTTCAAAGACACCAAGAAATATTATGGCAGCAATTTTGGCTTTACTACTGGTTAGTTTTGAAGTCTTTTATTACACTCATTGTTTTAGGTTTATTTTGATTCTATTCTATTCTGTTGTGTTTGATTTTTGCTGTGTCTGAATGTTATCTGCAGCTATATTAAAGACAACAAAAGGCATTATTGTTACTATTGTTGATTTCATAATGTTTTGAAGTCCTGTATCACTTACATTGGTTTGTTCTGAATGGTTTTATTCTGTTTTATTATTCTTGGCTTTACCCTCTTTAAAATAACATTAAAAATAAGAAAAATTGCTTTAAAACTTTATTTTTCAAATTGCATAAATATCTGTTGATCAGGAAGTGAATCCATTAGTTATTTGCTTTCTAATTTATATTACCTTCAATAAAATACATCCAAGTTTCTCACTTTTATAAAAGGTATTTGCATTTAATGAAATCAGGTCATTAATGGGTTAATATTAGAGATTGATATATGTATTTAAGTAGATTGTGATTTGTTTCCCTAAAGATGACATCATTTGCTTGCCAAAAGATAACATTATTTGATATTGGATATTTTTAAATAAATATTAAAAATAAATTATCACAAATATAGTGGCAGAGAAAACCTATAAGCACTAAAAAATAAATTCTAAAAGTTCTTTTTTATAAACAAAAGGCCATGTATTTTTTACTTCTAACTATAGGAAACTGATTTTTTTCTTTATCCTCCCTTCATAGTCAAAATATTCAAATAAGCAAACACTTTTAATCTTGTTTCTATGTGAAGTTATTATATGAAATTTAAAAATAAAATGCATATAGTATGACATTTACAAGACCACCAGATTGCTGTCTTTTTTTTAATTATAATTAACATTGTATCCTTTAAAGTTTTATTAATATAGTTTGCAACATAGTGTTTGTGACAAAAGAAATGTATGAGCATTATGCAAAGAAATCTGTTTAAGACACAATGATGAGAATGATGTCATTTTTGCTAATTATCCTCCCCAAATTATTTTATACTTGTATTTGTAGTATCTAGAGTTATTAAAAAATAATTAAAATGAAGAATTTTGAGTTAAAAAAACTTGCTTCAGTTTTCAAATAACCCATTTACTAAAAGTGTGATATCTATTAACTTACTTAACCATCCCACACTTCAGCTTTTTCCATGTAACAATTGAGGATTAAATGACATAAGCATGCAGAACGTTTAGCACTTATGATATAGTATTGCTCAACCATATTTGATAGCACCATTATTATTTTTGAAATGTAAACTTTTCACAAATCATATGACTAAAATATGCTTTTTATCCCAAAGAATACAATATTCTTGGACAACTTATAAGCATTTTAGGAAATTACATTTCAGGACAAATTTAAGAAATATTTTCTATACAAATATGAAGTATGAAATTTTATGTTGTGCCATTGAACTACAATGAGAAATCACATCCACTATATGAAATTAAATTCCGATCTGCTCTCTGCTAAGTCAGTTTAAAATTACCTTACTTGAAATAATATAAACACAAATGGAGAAAATACATGAAAATTCTGCATATTCTATAAATATAAATGATATATTTTTTTCTGTCTGATTTATTTGAAAAATTAATGTCTTTGGGAATTTCACTGGATTTATAGTGAAGGAAAATTAAGCATTGGAGGAAAATTAAATTCAAAGAATATCAGAATTTTGAACGCCTACAATCTCTACCCAAAGTAAAAACCTTGAAAGATTTTGCCTGATACTCAAATTTTTCTTTACAATATTTTCTATTGCCAAGGAATTTATTTTATGTGCTTCATTTTATTAGTTATTACATTTAGTATGTTATTGGAAAAACTACTGATTTTTATCAATTAACCGCCTAATTTTATCATATTTTTAGTTCAAGGTGTAAAAAAGACACATTCCTTATCTTTTCCTGTTCCTCTGAGAGCATTAAAATACCATTAATAATTCATGAATTTTAAATTTCAAATATGCATAGTAGTTTCTACCAATATCATTTCATGACATTTGTATAGAGTAGCGGAATTACAATGCTAAGACATTCTTCAAGCGTGCATTCACCAAAAAGATTTTGTAAATCAAATTTGAAGGTGAAATTATTTCCTTCTGTCTTTTTTGTCTGTCAAGTTTCCCCCTGGCCCCATCGCTCTCTCTCCTTTATCTTTACATACACCTATGTACACACACACTCACACACACATTCACACAGGCAGACTTTTATAGTAGTGTGATACTGTAAAAAGCAAGAAGTTCTTTTTGAATATTTCAATGCAAATATAAATAATTTCACTATAAGGTATCCAAAGCCTTTACTCTTGACCATTGTGATTATAAGTATATCCCTGACTTTTAATAAGTATTCTATGACATGATATTTTCACTATGCTAGTGTGAAAAACACTTTCAAAGTGAAAAGAATTTTAAGGAAAATTCTTGATTAGATAAAGAGACTACAACAGCCCATAAAGCAGATATGCAATTAATTTTACTACATGATCAAAGAAAGACAAATTGTAAGACAGATTGTTTGGTTTTCTCAGTATTTTCCAGATATCAGAAATTTCACACTATCTACATCAATCATCACCAGTTTCTTTACTAGTAATTACATACTATACAGTAGTGTCTTATAATATAGTTGCCACTATTGTTGTTCCCTTGCATTACGGTTTCTGTCTAGATGTCCCCACAAAGCCTCATACCGTGATAGGAGAGGCTTCTCAGAGGTGGCTGAATACGCAGTGTCTGATGCTGGAATTAAGAATGTGTGATTACTGAATTAGTTCACTGAGTGATTTGGTATAGTTTTGGGTAGGATTAAGGATGCCTCTGCTGGGTGTGAGTACTCTCTGCCCTAAGGTTGGGTAGACTGAAAGCTATAAGGGATCAAAAGTGTCACTGATTGCTTATTCCTTGTCTCTTGCTGCTTGTTGTCGTCTTCCTGCCATACTTTGCATTGGACTGTTTCCTTCTATGAGGCCCCTTTTCCAATCCACACTTTCTTGCAGCTGGATCACCATGTGCTGAAACCTCTACAAACCACGAGCCAAATAAATCTTTTCTTCTTTAAATTTGGGTTTTGTATATTTTGTCTCATAACTGAGAAAAAGTAAATAAGACATTTTATATGTAAGGAAAGCACTTCCCAAATCTATTGGAATGGCATGAACTAGAAAAAATACTTGAGACTTTTCTAGTAATGTAGATTTTCTTTTCATTATTTATTAAAAAAATGTAAAGTTTAGAGTGGTAACTCAGTGATAAGATGTATATCTAGCATGTGCCAGACTCTTGGTTTGTTATCTCACACTATTCCCTACAAATGACAGAAAGGAAAAAAAATAAAATAAATTATATGTTATTCCTTAAATATTTCTGAATTATGATTCCTTCCCCTAAAATTACCTTAAATATGTTATTTTGAAATTATATTCATTTGTCAATAAATAAGTGATATATAGTGTCATTTCCTAAAGAAAGTTTGGAAAAATGAAAGTAACTATCTCATTTTCCAAAAGATATTTTACTATTGAACAACTATACTTGATTTGTAAATATAATTATATCATGTGTCTCAATCATAAAATTAGAATATAACTTATGATGAAAGCAAAAATATGAAGAAAGATTAACTCAGACTTTTGGAGAACTTAATTTATTTCCATATTTTGATGCATATATATTATTTACACATTTCTACAATAAAACACTACCATTGTCTGACTTACTTTCGCATTAATGGGACAAAATACCAAACACCCCAAAGATAAAGGAGGAAAAGTTTGTTTTAGCTTAAAGTTTGTGGTGGACCTTTCATAGAAGGTTGATTCCAAGGCAGTGCAGCATAGCGGAGAAGCAGGCAGAAGGGAATCAGCCCATAATTTAGCAGGCAGGAAGTAGCAAGACTTCATTTTTCTTTCCTTTTTATTCCATTCAGTCTACACACCTATTGGCTGGTGCTGCTTACACCCAGGGTTGGTCATCCTTCTTCAGTAAATCCATCATCCACACCCAGAACTATGCTAAACAGATCAATGGATTAATCCACTGTCACACACATAAGATCCTGAGTCACACACCCATGTTCCACTCACTCAAGAAAACCTCATCTCTGAGTGCATGAGGTTGTGAGCGAACGAGATATGAGGCACAGCAATACTTTAATACTGCATTGCCTTGTATTTACCTCACTAATTTATTTGCTTCTGGAATTTGTAGTTTCTTGTGTACCCCTACCTAAACTACTTAGTAGTAATTTAAAGATAAAGGCTAGAACATGAAAGAGTACTATGAAGTCTCAAGTTCTTTGAAAGATATATGGTATAATACGTACTTTAGATTTACTATCATATCATCATTTGAATTGGCATCAAGAGCTAGAGAAGGAGGTTAAGAAGTGTATTTTTCATACTATATGAAACTTTAATTTCTTACTTACAAAACAAAAACTATTTTTTTTTTTTTGGTAGCAAGAATCAAACTCATGACATGCTTGCCAAGCAGGTTCTGTGACACTGAGCTCTATCCCCAGTACAAAAACTACCCTTTTGAGCATTCCAAGTGGCCTAGATTATATGTGACAAGAAGTAGGATTCAGTTGTAGATGTAAAAATTTACTAGCAAAAAAGAGTGCAGGGAAAAAATATTTATTTGGAAATGAGCTAACAATATGTTGCCAAATTATACAAACCAATCTGCATGTAAACCTCAACATAATGAGCACTTGTAGGACACTGTTAAGGCTCTCAGTGCCTTCCAAAGGAAATGCTTTTGGATACATGTAGTATTTCTAAATTGAGAATCACAGAAATTTCTCTTAATGCTGTGTTGTTGCTCTATTTATTTATGTTTTCTCCTGAAAATATGTAGTATTGTAGAATATATCAGATAAAGAAGTTTTAAATAATAAAAATAGAAAATGATCTTCATGAAAAATGTTTTTACATTAAGCCTCACCTTTCTTAAGGAAGATTATTATCATGAATAAAACTGTGTAGTCTATGCTATATTATTATATAATAGAGATATACATAGTTATGAAAGTATAATAAAGTTTTGTTTATAGTGTGAATTCATTTAAATAAGGATGGATTTTTGTGTATTAGAATTAAATTCAGATAAATGCATATATTAATTTGTGTTAGTTATTTTTGTTTTGATTTGTTGTTCTGTTTTTGTGTTTTGAGCCAAGTTCTCGCTGTGGAGTTCAGGCTAGCTTTGAACTCACTGTGATCATCACACCTCAGCTATCCCAGTGCTGAAAGTGGGCATGCCTCACTACGCCCAGTTTTCCTGAGTTTTACACAACCAGTAAAGAGAAGCGTACAAGTTGCTATTAAATCAGAATATATAATTTTAAACCTTTTATCCAAAGATTTTTTTAATTCTACAATATAAAATGTAAGCATTTACAAATCCTACAGGACAAAGTTTGCTATAACTGAAAGTTAAAAGATTATATTTTAACAGTTTTAGAAATTAATTCAAATTATTTAATATCCAAGTAGAATGTTTTTTCTGATCTTTATATTCTTTGTCAAATGAACATTTATAAATGTAATGTTTTGCCTGAAATAATAAAGTACTATTACTTCTACCAATATTTTTTTTTGTAATTTACATAGTGTACTGTAAGTTCTAGTTTGCTTTTTCTATCAAATTGGAAAGTAAGGCAAAAATATAACTTCAAAATAAAAAATAGCAGCAACATTTACAATGATTGAATTAAATCGAATTTACTTTTACAAGATGTATGCCACATGTGCCTATATTATATAAGTGTTTACTTAAAAAATATTTGAATCATTATGATTGAGGAAATTTGTTTCAAATATAGAAAGGACATTTAACTCTTGGTGTTTTAGATATTAAAATGTATAGATTTGCTAATCTCTGAATGGTAATTTTAATACTGGTTTGGTTGATACATATAATGTATCTAAAAATATACAAATCATTTAAGTTCAAGGTGTTAATGTAAGCAAATAAAAGCTCACTGAAATCTTTGAGGAATGTAAATAGGGGAGAAAATATCAATGGACAATTTCCATTGTACAAACCATAAGTGAGTACAAGACAGTGGATATTCAGTTAAAGCCCAAGATTTCTGCTATCTTGACCTCACTCATGTAAACCTCTAATGACCCCAACAGCAGGAGTTACAACTAACTTCATGCAGGGGATCAGACACCTGGGAATATGCAGGCAATAAAAAATCATCTTCAAAGAGAATTCATTCCAATTGTTAAGGGTCTTAAAACACAGGAATTTTGTTAAATGAAGCGTATTAGTCACAACATTAGATTATAACCCAATGTAGAGTAGTGTCAAATATGTCTTTTTCTCCTTAAAACAGATAATGCAAGGTCAGTCTTAAAATAGACATAAGAAAAAGAAAGTAAGATGAACATAGTGGAATTTGGGAATTTTTATATTTGAAACCTAGCATAAGATCTAAGAAATTCACTTACCAGAATTCATAGGTGCAACTTCATAAATTAAGTTACCTAAAATCAGTATTTTATCAGCCCTTTAATGTACCTTATTTCACTCCTCCATTTTGGTGCAAAATCTATGAAAATGAAGCTATGATGTTAAATAATACATATAAAGTTAACTGTTGCAAGTGGTAGTGCCTTTTAAAATAGTAAATTTTACTAGACAGTATGTATTTTCAAATACAACATTATTGTGGAGGAGAGAGAGACACCACAATATGAAGCAGGAAAAATATCTTTACTTAGGAAAAGAGTGGCACAAAATCTTTGATAAAACTCTGGAGTATAATCACAATCCTATTTAAGGGAAAATGTTACTATTGTAAACAGGAAACAGCGCTGAATTGATATCTCGTGTGATTCTAGATTCTACCCTAATGAGCAAGGAATTTATTTCTCCTATTTCCGAAAATGTTGACTGTTTAAGACTTGAAGATTCATCCTTTTCTTGAAATTGTCTATTTCAAGGAGTTGCCTCTTTTAAGGTCGCCTTCAATTCCCAGGGTCAACCCAATCGTATCACTTTTTGATGAAAAGTCGTAAAGTCCACATTCCCTTTTCTCAACATAAGACATCTCTTAAATTCCATTTTCACTGTGGGAGCAATCTCTAAAGCAGTATCATCATAAATTATTGGGACTTCTATATAAAATGCTTATCTTTTGTCTCTTACTTATTAAAATATTCCATTATTCATTTATCATAATATGCAATCATGAATATAGATTTCATAATAGATCATAAAGCAATCTTATATTTCTGGTGCTCAAATTACCATCCAGAACTCTATCACTTGGTTCTTATGTTCTTTATTGTGCTTTATATTTTTTAGAATCCTATCTAATTTTTTGGACAACACGATTCTCCAAGTTCATCTTCTATATTTGTTGATCAGCACTAGAATGTCATTTCTCCAAGAATATCTTGTTCCTTCTGTGGGAGAGTGCTATTCCAAATCAAGTTGTGGGTACAAAATGTGTTTCTTAATACTTTAAAATCATGCTTTCTAGATTCTCTCAATAAACAGGACTAAAGAAGGCGTACATGAAACCTGTGCATTCAAATGTCTGTAATTATGTAATATATCCAGGTATATATATATCTATAACAGCAGTATTTATTTATGTCTGTGTTACTATTTAAATACTAAATGTTTGCACATTTCTCTTCACAATACTAAAAATCAGTAATCTTATTTTCTCCTGGACTAGGGACTGAACTCTGCAATTTATACATACTGGGAAAGCACTTCTTCCCTGCACTATTTCCTCACTCTCATAACTTCTTTCTTTAATAGTTAGGCTTGGGATTTTTTCCAACTAATTTACCAATTATTCCCATGCTATACTATATATTTACACAAAAATTTCAAAATTGTCAAGCAATAGCTTCATGAGAAACAACTTTGCAAAGTATAGTGCTGTATTCCTGTATCATTTTTGCCCTTAGATTTACAATTTCCAAACATCTTTTTCCTAAGCTACTTATATTAACATAATTTGGACAAAATCTCTGCAAGGAGATTTTTATGTAGGCTGTAATACAAGTAAGTATATTTGTCATTTGGAATTCCAGCCTGAGATTCTTTGACTTATAACTTGATTTTTTTTATAATTTCCGCATATTGTTTCATTATATTTGCTATAAAGTTATACAGGTTTTGACAATTGATGGATATCATTCATCCATCACAAAGTGACATTGATTTGAAAGCTGTCTCTTTTATTTCCTTACTGAAGAACTACTTCTCCAAAAGCCATGCTGTTTTTCATTGTACTTTTGATTTTTTCCTACATGACATGTGACTTGTATTCCTAATACCATATTTTAGGTTTTCTTTTACTTGGAAAGATGCTTTGTAGATTCATTGAGCTTGTGCTAACAGCTCATTTATTTTAATCATTGAACACTCTTGCATTGTATTGTAGTTTTCCTGTTGGCTTTTTTATGCTTTTGTCGATTGAAGGGCATCTTGGGTGTTTTTTTTTGTTGTTGTTTTGTTTTTGAATAAATGTGCTATAAAACTCATGCAGGTTTTTATATGGTAATAAATTTTCAAGTTGGTTGGATAAACATGTTATGACCACTGGACCATAGGATAAGTCCGTGCTTTATCTGACAAAAAATTGCCACACTGTATTCTAGACTGCTATACCTGTCAGCAATCCCATTTGCAATCCGCACGTCCACCATCATTGCTATTATTGGTTTTTTGGGATTTAGTCATGTTAATAGCTACCCAGTGTTAACTTCTTGATGTTTTAATCAGCAATAGCCAAAGGAAAATTATATTGGAAAACTTTGCATGTCCTCATTTCCAGTCAAGCCTTAAATATCTTCTTTGTTGGTATGCACATGAGCACAAATCACTTTTATTTCTGGTATCTGTCAATCATATCTTGGGTTCTTTGAAGCAGAAGCACTGATTGTTTTGTTTTTTGTTTTCTTTTTTTCAAAAGACTGTACGTTTTCAGTACATAAAGATTACATTAATTGTAGATTGTTGGTACAAGTACAAAATCTACCTTATTTAATCTTCATCCCCTTTATCTCCTATCACTTCATGCTCTCTCTGTCTCAGTCTCCTTTCCTTTTGCAAAAGATCTATCTCCCCATTTTATCTTCTCTATCTTTTATTTTGCTCTTTAAATCATTTAGACTTTGGGTTTCTCATATAAGAGAAACATTGTAATATTTAAGATTGCTTGTCCGATACATTTCACTTAATATTACAGGGTCAATGTGCATGCATTTTCTTTCAAATTATTCAAAATTAGCCTTCTTTCCACAGAATCCTACTTTAATGTTTAGGGATTCCTAGTTTTCTTCATATATTCATCTGTTGATGGACACTTGTGTTACTTTCAAGAGTTTGTTGTTATGAGTTGTGCCATTGGCAGTAGGAGTGTGCATGCGTCACTGCCAAATGATGCCTTTAACACTTTGGGGAAGATAATGAGGAGAGAAATAGCTGGGTCAAATGGAACTTTAAATTTTTAGCTTTCTGTGGAATCCCTTCACTCTTAGTGAACCCTGGCAGTTCAAAGTACAATAGAAAGACCTGGCCATAAATTTTCATTTGGACTCGCTTTAATGTGACTGATTTCACACTCACTTTTGGTATAGTAATGTCTTACTGGCCTTCTGGATTTTTTGCAAAGGAATCTATTGCTGAATCTACTCTGGGTGATGAACGAGACTTTCAGCTTCCTGTTTCATTTCCTTTTTGATTAAAACAAAATTCTATCAGGTTACAATATTTTTAAAATAAATTGTTCTGTAACTACCAGTTATTAGTCTGTCTCCTTCTCTGTCTCTGTCTCTCTGTCTCTCTGTCTCTCTGTCTCTCTCTCTCTCTCTCTCTCTCTCTCTCTCTATATATATATATATATATATATATGAATTGATGTTTTCTTATATTAACCATTTTATAAATTATATCAAGGACCACACATAATACTTTTTATTCAGTTCTTTACAAAATAATGTACTTTATACTTGAACTTATTTTGATGATCATCATTATGTTGTTCTTGCAACTAAATAATAGGTGTAAATTTTTATTCTATTTCTTTTTCTTATGTTTTATGATTAAAGAAAAGAATCTTAAGTTCAATATAGTTAATAATAATTGATGTTTTGATTGCCATTATGACCATTTTTATTCATAATAAAGATGCATGTGTGGCAGTGATCACAGTGCCAGGAACACATTAGGTGCTCAATCATTTTCATTCAAATATTTTGAATGAAATGGTAAAATGTAAGGTTTTACAAACCAGTTTGCTGGCTTTCTACATGCTGAGGACTTAAACTAGACCATGCCTATCACCGTGCACTACACTAATGTCACAATGGATCAAAGATCTATATATTAACACAGAAACACTAAAGGACAAAGTGGATAGAAATCTCAAGGGCATAGTGGTAAGCAAAGAGTTCATGAACCAAAAACAAAATGCACAGAAAATACTTCAAAGAGTCAACAACTGTGATCTCATTTTATTGAAAAGTTTTTGCATGTCAAAAGAAATCACCTATACAGTGAAAAGAAAACCCATGGATTGGAAAAGATTTTTGTCAACTGTACTTCAGTTGACAAAAGGACTTCTACCTAGAAGTCCTTCTGTCAACTGTACTTCAGTTGACAGAAGGACTTCTACCTAGAAAATATAAAGAATTGAAAAAAAACATGCCACTCAAATCCAATGACCCAGTCCAAAAATGGGCACCTGAGATGAATACACACTTCTCAGATGAAGAAATACAAATGGTAAATAAATATGTTTAAAAATGTTCAACATCATTGATCATACTAGAAATGCAAATTAAAACAACCCTGAGATATCATCTGACTCCAGCTAGAATGGCTAACATCAAGAAATCAACCAATAACAGAATTGGGTGGGGCTCCATTGTTGGTGGGAGTGTAGACTAGTATAAGCACTGTGGAACTCAGTGTGAGGGTTACTCAGAAAACTAGGATTAGCGGTTTCTTTTGACTCAGCAATTTCCATTCTGGGTATTTTCTCAGAAGAACTGAAAACATCATACCATAGTGATATGTGTGCACCATGTTTATAGCAGCACAATTTGTAATAGCCCATTACAACATGGGAACCCATATTCTCATCAATTGAGGAATGGATAAAAATGATGTGATATTTTTATATGGTGGAATACTACTCAGCCATAAAGAACAAAAAACTCAAGGTTTTTATATAGGTAAATAACTACCACTAGAAATCATACTCATAAGTAAAATAAATCAGTCATGCATGTGCAAACACCATACTGTCTTGCTAGTATAAGAAACTAAAAGAGTAATTAAGATTCAAAAATTATGATAAATATAGTGAAAGAAAAGAAACTGCTAAACAGGAAGTCATAATGTTTGATCAGTTTTGCCTGACTGTATCTGGTAACCTGAGCAACTGCTTTGAATGTAACCACATTCAGTATAGCAGCCACCATTAAATTCCTATCATCTTGGTTTGAAAATCTATATCACTATTGATTTTGTTGTTGTTATTGTCATTTTGCTATTGTTGCTGTCTTTTTTATTTGTTTGCTTCTTTATTTTTCTGTTTTTTTCTCATTAAGATAAAAAATAAAAACCAGTTTTGCTTTAATTTAGCATTGCATGGACATTTTATTTTTTAGAATCATCAATATAGTATATATAAACTGTCAGTCTTGTCATTATTAGAATTGTGTTGTTAGCTTCTAAGTTCAAAGTTTTTCAGTTTTAATCATAATTCATCAACAGAAAGGCATTATAATTCACATCTACAGTATTCATATGGGTCTCCAACTGGACAGATACCTATTAGAGAAAAAGTCTAGGCATAAATAGTGTCTTAGTCATTTTTTACTCATCGCTGAGACAAAATACCTGATGCCCAAGGTTGGGAAAGGAAAGGTTTATTTCTTACAGTTTTTGGAGTTTTCAGTCCATACTCAGTTGGCTCCAAGCAGGGTGGCATAGCGGGGTCTCAGTTCATGGGGGCTGCAATCAGCAAGTGGGAACCAGCAAGAGAGAGACACACACCTTCTTCCTGCCATTACATCATATCCTGGCTCTACCCCTTAGGAGGGTGTAGCACTGACACCACCAATCCAAGCACTAGACAATGAACCAATCACAAATGTACGATGCAAATACATGAGGCCTGGGGGCCACCGACATAAGCCATGACAAATAGATTATTAAATTTATTTAAAATTTACATATAAGACAATCTCGTAGCCTAGAATTTTAAATATCCAGCCAATCTAGAGAGTAAAAAGAACCTGTATTTTGTCAATCAAATTACTGAGTGTAGACATATAAGCAAGAGGAATGTTTGATAAGAAACAGTTTAAATACATTATGCTTAGATGTAATTTAATTAAAGAAATATTTAGAAGAAATGATACATAAAAGAAGACATTCTGATGAACAAGATATTTTTAAAAAGTAACAAATGAGATATTGATTACTTTTCTGTGTACCTAAATCATTTATTTTTTAGACAGTGTCTAACTTTGTAGCCCCGGCTGACCTTGAACTTGCAGAGATCATTTTGCCTCAGCTTCCTAAGTGCGAAGATTTCAGGTTTGCACCACCATGCTTAGTGTGCCAAAATGATCAAGACTCTCATTTTGCAATTATTATAACAAGAAGCATATGACATAAATTAATCTTTCATTTTTAAACCCATAGTATCTAAATATGTTGTAATTTTTGCACATTACAGAACATTCTGTTTAATCTAATGTATATGTGCAATGGTAAGGCAAAATGTTTAAAGAATAAACTAAAAAATTCAGTTTAGATAAGATGGTGTAAATTTGTTTGTCCCTGTCATCATTCATTCATTGTGCCAAAATAATATCATGATGGACCATATAAACAAAACAAACAACAGTTAAAAGCTTTTGGACATATAGGAAGAGAATGATACACTGGTTAGGGACCCTTACTGGTAGGAGAAATATTCACATTAGGCCTCTTATAACTTGTTATCCTAGGATCCAGCATCTTCAGAGCACCATTGTAGCAGTCAAAGTCAACCTAAGTAAGCTTCATCCTTCATCAGATTGAATGAGGTGCCTGACAAACCTTTTGGTACTGTGAAAGAAAATCAATCAAAATCTCAGCTGACAAGAAAGCAGTCAGAAACGTTCTCCCAGAGACACCAGATGACAAGGCATCTGCAAAGAGCATTCTGCCACAGTAAATATCTGGCCAGGAGCTCCTCTTCTGTGTGAACAAGTAAGTGCCTTTTTATTAGTTAAAGAAACAAACAATTGAGTGGTTTATACAGGGAAGATAACACCATGAAAAGATAGCCTGAAAACATATTTTGCATATAGGGATTCTAATTTTTTATTTGTTATTTTTTATTTGAAAGAGATATTCAGTAGCTAGACACTACTGATATTTAAGATATTTAGAAATACTCATTTTCCACTTGTGCCAAAAAATAAAACTCTTTAAATGAGAAATACAACAGTGCAGAGAGCCAGAAGTGTTTAATTTATTCACAATAACCCAAGACATAAGATGTACCATTTTATATCGCCAGTCAAAAAAATCTTTTCTCTCTTCAAACTATCAAATATTGGGCCTCAGGAAACTTTCTTCAGCATAGCACACCCAAAAAACTGGTGGTTACTCCAGTAAACCAAAAATGGAACCCAATGAGCAGATAAAATAGTGTCACAAAGAATGATAAGGAAATTATTGGATTCAATCTTTCCAGAAATTTGACCAATAGACCTAAAAACATGACTGCTTTATAAAGTAGAACATTTAAATTGTACCTACAGTGTTGTAAGCATTAGAAAAAATGGTTTTGCAAACAGTTGAAAGCCATTTCTTGCACAAAAACAAGCAATTAGAGTGAGAAAAAAATAATCAACCAGACATAAATGTGACATTGGAATTATCACTCAAAGTTTTCTAAAAATATATCATCAAAGCAATTTCTCTTAAAATCAATTTTAATATATAGAAAAAGGGAAAACATAATTTATAAATGTTAACCAAATCAATATTCTATAGCTTACATTGACAATTATTAGAAAAATCAGAATATAATTTTAAAAGTATTTAATAATGGAAATATGAAAAAAGAAATAATAAACACTGCTTGGATTCAATAAGTGGATATGACAGAGAATAGAATCAATGGATTTGAGAAATAAATAAAATTCATCAAAAATAAACAACAAAAGAGTATGTCTTAAATACAATAATGATACCCACTGTGCTGTGTTTAGTATTCACAATACTAAGAAGTCTACATTTCATTAATAGGAGTTCAGAGTAAAAAATAATAAACCTGAAAGAATATTCAAAGTAAAAGGGCTTAGACTTTCCTATATTGTATTTGACAGGACATGAACCTGCAGATTTTTTTTATAATTTTATTTAAAGAGAAACAAAACAAAACAAAACAGAAAAAAGGGTAGCAACAATACAGTATTCCAAGGAAAAAAGGAAAAGAACAACAACAAAAAAACCTAAAAAAATTATTGCTTGACAAATTACATACTGACTTCTTGGAAATAGTTGTTCAATTTACAAAGTTAAAACATGTAAAGTAGACATTCAAACAGTGAGACTGTCAACAGTTCTGCTCCACAATCTGACAAAAACAGC